>MQRK01211162.1:652-13273 GCA_001938485.1 Girardia tigrina | reverse complement strand
TGAATATTTTTTCTGAACTCCATTGAACATAAATATGTCAGAATTCAAATATTTTGAATATGAACTTATTGAACATGAAATCGATCGATTTGAAAGTCGCTGACTGTCGCACATCCTGATTCAAATAGCAATCAAATAGCAATCGGCAGAAAAAAAAGCTGTGGGACTTTATTTTTGGACACAATCAGGTTGGCTGAGTAGAAGTAGTCCAACAGTAAATTGAAAATTTTTTTGTTCATATCGATTTATAGTGGATCGCATTTTGCGTCCTCGGTGAATCTCGACAGAAAATAATCATTCGACGATGCTAAGAACACTTTGTGGGTGAGAAATTCTTTGTTTTCCACAACAATCGTCCCATCCCAAAACGTTTTCGATATGCGCAATATATTCAAGCGATTCAACAATTCCAAATATCGACTTCTGTCGTCGATCAGCGACAATTCATTCGATTTCGACACTTCCATTTTCAAAATTAGACGATTCGATCAACGGGAAATGTGACACAGAAAAGCAAATTGTTTGGAAAAACTATAAATTTCTATTTTGTCATCCACATTAAAAATACTTCATGTAGTGCCCTACTTATTTTTGGATTTTATTTTTTTTGTTGTATGTGTATGATATGTTTGTGATCTTGTGATCTCCCTTTATAAAAAAATGATTTTAACGATGTTTGGCCTTTTGAATATGTACGTTTCTTTCTTTATCTCAATTTGCGTCTGATTATTTATTTTTGTTATGAAGCTGTATTGTGTCTTTTTATATTTGGGTTTCTTTTATTTTTTAAGCCAGTCCAAAGTGATATTACGTTATTTATTATATAATTTATTAATTACCTGGCAATATGATTATTAAATTTCAAAAGTTCAATTTTGAATTTAATAATCAATATACAAATTAATTAAATTAAAAATCCGGATCAAATTGCTTACCGGCAATTTATCTTGACTATTCCGTGTGATATTCAGTTAAACTTTAGATCAATTAGTGATTTAATTGTGTCGTTTTTGGATACCATCAATCTGTACATAACCTTATCAATTGCGAGTTATTTCTATCTGATTAAACAGTTTATCGTTTGGATTCTAGTTATTTTTTTACTGAACATTATTTTATTTGTATTCGCGATTATTTTCTATTAGTAAAAGTAACGAATTGGTCGTGTATCAACCAATTAATCAAATTCGTTACTTTTACACTTCATTTTATAGATTGAAATTTACATGACATTCACGTTATGTGTTTAAACAAATCGCTGTTTCTGTCGAATTGATATTATATTTTGGTTTTACTGAATTCGAGGTATTTAAATTAATTAGATATTTATTTTCATTATTCATTTGGATATTTTATTTATTTTTTTTAATCAAAAAACATCGTCCCCCCTTCTGATCATTCATGATCAGAACAATCAGTCATACGTTTCAATAAACAAACACTCCAAAATTTAAACAAACTAGCATACAACAACAGTCAATTAAATAAAAATTTAAACAATCATACAACAACAAACAATAAATTTATTTTTCTACATCATTCATGCACTTCTAATGAGCAAACTCACCCCATAGATCGAAGCACGTCCTTTCTGCCTGTCCTCATCAGAAACACTCTGGTTCGGCCATCCGAACCAGGAAACAACTGGACCACTCGCCCAAGGTTCCACTGTCCCCGTTCTAATCCATCCTTCATTTGCCACACGATTTCTCCAACGCGAATTTCTGGACCTTCTTTCATCCATTTATTTCTCTTTCTTAGAGTTGGAATGACTTCATTCTTCCATCGCTTCCACCAATGATCCGAAAGTGCTTGGTTGCGTTTCCATCGTCTTCTCAATCTAGAAACATTTTATTTAAACTCTTCTCGATAACCTGGTCTAATAAAGTGGTTTGGTGTTAGTATTTCTTCTTCATCTCCTTTATACAAGATCGTTAATGGTCTTCAGTTCAACAATCCTTCAACTTCAATAAATATCGACAATAATTCTTCGTCAGTTACTTCGGCGTCTCCTAAGATTGTCTTCATCGCTAGCTTTGCTTCTCGAATTAGCAATTCAAAGATTCCACCGAAATGTGGAGTGCCAGATGGGTTAAATATCCATCTTATTTTTCCCAAATTTAATTTCTTTTTGATTGCATGATTATCAATTTGAACATTGTCGATTTATTTCGATGCTCAACAAAATTCGTGCCATTGTTAGATATAATACATTCTGGCATCCCTTTTCGGGCTATGAATCGTTGCAATGCTCTTATACAAGAATGAGTATCTAAATTCAAAATCATTTCCAAATGAACAGCTATACTTTGTAGACGTGACTAAACATAAATACCGTTTTTCCATCGATAACCTTCTTCCTTGCTTAGTTAAAAAAAGGTCCGGTGCAATCGATTCTTATTTTGCTGAATGCACACAACTTTTCCTCTATCCTGAAACGAGGAATCGGTGCCATCATTTGAATTGTTCCTTTCACTCTATTCTTCTGACAAATATAACACTGTCTTTTTATCTTTTTATTGTAATGCCGTAACTCTTCGAGTCTCTGCTTTACTATTAGTGATGTGATCCAACTGTCACTCGCTAGGATTATTGGAGACCGCTTCTCATACGGTAACCAATCAATTTTCTCGAGGTGGCTTCTACTCCGAAGTAATCCTTTTTCATCAACGAATGGGTTTTAACCTTTAATTTTGCGTCTTTTTCCGACATTCCTTTTTATTGATTCGTTCTATTTCTTTATTAAAAACCGACTGTTGATCCTCGCGAATAATTTTGTTCTCAGATTAATATAGTTCACCCAAGTTTAACTCACCAGTTACTTTAGTCTTCTTTTTCTTTCGACAATTATTAACAAATCGAAAGACTAAGTCGATTCCAATTAGAGTAGGTTTTCTGGTATTAAACAATTTTTTTCTTAAACAACTCTTCGGTTTTTATTGGAGTCAATAAACTTTTTTGACACAGTTTCTCGTTTCCAGATAGCTCCTTCACTAATTCTCTTTTCTATTTTGGCCACAAACGTTCATCCATCATTAAGAATTCCGGACATTTATAGCACTGATTTAGCCTTGAATAATCTTTTTCCTTGACTCCTCTTGATAATAGATCAGTAGAATTTAAGGCAGTCGGAACGAATCTCCATTGTTTGGCATTTGTGAATTGTTGTATGAAACCGATTCTATTCGCAACAAAGGGTTTGTATTGTTTTCCGTGTTGTGTTATCCAATACAACACATCTTCGCTGTCGCACCAAAACATAAATTCAAACAATTCAATGTTAATTGCTGTTGAAATCTTTTGCGCCACCTTTACTCCAAGACAAGCTCCAAGCAATTCAAATCTCGGTATAGAAACTGTTTTTGTCGATTTTACTTTTGTCTTTGCCATGATGAAATTGCTGGATACTCCACCTTCAGTACGGTCAACCGCAAAGCCTACTGCAGCATATGCATCAAGTGATGCATCTGAAAAAAATATGAACTTCTTTATGACTTTCCTGATTCGTAAATAACTTTCTTTTACAACAAACTTTTTCCAACTCAGGGGCTTCTTGGATCCAAGTTCTGATTCTCTCTTGTAATTTTTTAGGCAATTCTTGATCCCAATCAAGCCCAGACATCCTTCTTGAAGCAATATCTTGCCTTTTATAGTGTATGCTCCAACTAAACCTTAAAGGATCAAAAATCCTAGCTAAAATACTCAAGAAGGACCGTTTGGTATAGCGAGATTGCTCCATTAATTCAGCTTTGAAACTGAAAATGTCAGTGATAGGATCCAAAGACACTCCTAAAGTCTTTACGAAACAAACATATTGGTCGACCATATCGAGTAATTTTGACCTGTTTAAAAACTCTTAAACAGGTCAAACTTATCTTAAAAACTCTCTACTGGAATTGTCTTTAAAATTTCATTGTCATTAGAAATCCATTTAGTCACTTTCATCACAGGGAAATTCCAAATTTTAACTATTTCTTCTTTTCGCATTTTTGCTTCTTCCATATTGTTGGGTATTCAATTAAAATCACGTTTTATTTTAAATTTTTAATCAACTACTAATTNTGACTCCAAATAAACAAAAGGTTTCTTCCAACAATAATATATGAAGAATGAACAAGACCTTTTAATAATAATTTATTCTGCTAACCACAATTGAAGTACAAATATAAATTCAACTCTATCAGTACACTACAATTCAAAACTCCGATCAAACAGTTACAACAACTTTTTAGTTCGAGCGATGCTAAACTATTTATTTTAAAACTTAACTTCTCCTTTACAGGATACTGATATTTTCGTAATGTTTCAATTTTAATTTATAACCCTAAACTTTTCTCCTTTACAGGATACTTGAAATTTTTCCCTATATAATTAAAAATCAAAATTACCGTACATTCAGGCTTTTAAATTTTCTATGAGTAATAATTTGTGAGATATGACTGAAATAACTATTGCTTATATATACTAATTTTTCCTAACCTTGAAAATTGAAAAACTAAAACAAATCTTAAAATATTTTCAAATATTTATAAATTTCAAAAAATAATTATTATAATAATCAAAAAAATTATTAATTTAACTAGAATATTATTTTTAATTTTTTTATTTGTTTTTAAAAAAATTAATTTATATTTTACGGAACCCCAACAATATCCACCACCGAAAATATCGTATCATCAATATAGGAGGCGTTTTTGATACTTTCCACAGCTTCTGGAAACTCCTTAGAAAATTGATCCGCGTTAACCTGTGCAATAAGTTGTGCTATAAACGGAAAAGCATTCAAATCAAAGATCAGGCGTTGGAATTGAAAATTCCTCCTTTCCCTATTCCTCTCGAGATGAAAACACAAATATTCCTTATCCATCTCAGACACTGCAATCTGTATATACATATATTGTATATCAGAAGCAAGTGCAATCGGAAATTTTCTAAATCCAAATAGAATTTCCAATAAATCACTTTGTAGTTTCGAACCAGGTTCAATAAGATCATTCAAGCAAAGGTTCTTGCTCTTGGCCGCTGCATCAAAGACAATTCGAATTTCAGTAGTTTCCTTGTTCCTTTTGATTACGGGGAAGTGTGGTAACCACCATTTTACATTTTTAATTTTCTCCTCAGTCAATTCCGTAATATAACATTTTTTCTAAATAATCAGCGATTATTCTATCATAACTTTGTTTGAGATCATCATCTTTCTTTAATCTTTTTTCCAATAATACCCCTCTCCTTTCTGACATAGGCACTCTCTCCATTTGCAATTTAAATGGCAATTGGATTCGAAATCGACCATCTTGGTAAGAAAATATGTCCACCATCCGACTGACAAATTGTTCTTCCTTCGTATTACGCAGTGTTTCCAAATCGTACTCTTCCACTTCCCAAAATCTCTTAAACAAGGAATCATCTTCACAGCTCGTTGACAGATATGTGCTGAACTGAGTTGCAGATCTTGATGACCCTTCTTCGACAAATCCCACGCAAGTCCATCCCAATGAGGTTAGACTGGATCGTTTCCATTACCGCGAACTTCATGAATTGCTCGATGTAATCGAATGAAGTGCACTGCAATTAAAATGGCAATTCCATCATTTAGACCAACGGCATGAAATGGGATGTCTCTCAAATGATCCCAATTAAAGCGTGGGGCGTGAGAGGCTGTACTTGACGCGCGGAGGTACGCCCTGAACCACGCTGTTTTTTCTGCCAAAATGGGGGGATAGAACCGGCCTCCAATAAAAATCAACTTACCGGCTTTGGATGGCACATCTTGAACTACAATAGGGCCGCCATCATGCCCTCGCGCGATGCGGTTGGAATCGAATGACGATGGGCAATTGTCAGGAATGATTTCTACTTTTTAATGCTGTTTGTTCATTTGGATCAATTCGCCGATTGTTGGTTGTTCTTTGGACGGTTGAAGCAATTCGATCGGAGACGATTTCATGGCGATCGATGCCAGTTTGATGGCGTTTTTGAATTTCGTTTTCATTGACATAGCCGAGCGATTGTCGGGAATGAGCGGTTGTCGGACGATGTTACAACTCGATGATGATTTGACTTTACGAGCGATACAATGGGGAATGATAATCGGTTCGGGATCATTACTACGACCGAATCGTAATTTCGTTGATGAAGGATGAAAAACGAGAATGTTTTCCCATGGAAAAGATGTTGATTTAGACATTAATAATGATAGAATCGATTATTATCGATTTTTAATATCGTTTATTGCGTGAATCGGATTTTATCCGACCGATTATGTAAACAACACGAATTTGATTAAAGATTTATTTCGTTCGAAAACAAGGTTTATTAAAACAAAATACATTTTTTTAAAGAATCATAATTTTTACATTTTTTACAATTTGATAATTGTTAATTGTTTTTTGTTTACATCAGAACTTTTTTATAATGTTTTTTGATTTATTTTTTTTCTAATTTCGAATCATGCGAACTCAAATCGTCCACAATTTAACGAAGATTAGCTTTCTCATTGATAATTCATATATTATCGGAACTAAAATCAGCAAATTTATTCCTATTTCGAATTGGGGGAATTTTTGGTCACTACACCAATTTTGTTTCATTTTTCCATACTCATAAACTGTAATTCCAGTGGAAATCTGCTTGATCACTGAGGCTTGAAAATCAATTCGTATCTTTCTGTCGAAACCTAATTATTCCAGCTTGCACGATCTTGAATCTGGTCGTTCGACGTCTCTATTTACGCATACAACTATTTTTTTTGTTATCCCAGACAAATTTAATTCTTGGGCAACTCGGTCGCTTACATAACTCACAGTGCTGGCATCGTCCAAAAGTGCGTTGACCTTTACTTCTTTTCCATTAGCGACGGCTATCCCTGAGATCGTCCTCAAGGTGATATATTTTCTTTGAGTTTCTTCTTTCTCGTTGTTTCGAAAAGTTATTGTATTTGTCGACTCGGAATGTCGCTTCTCTTCCATTTCATTAGATGTTTTGGAGCTGCCTGGGATGTTCTCATCATGCATTAACCAGTAGTGTTTCTGTGAACATCCATCCTTTTTGGAAAATCTTGTCATCTTGCAGTCACGCACAATATGGCCTGACTGGAAACAATTAAAACACAATTTATTTTTGTCACAAATTCTGGACGTTCTCTCACTATTAGCTTCTTGAAGGCATCACATTGATTCAAAAAATGTGTTTCTTTACAGAACCGACACTGGATCTTCCGACTTTCTGATTTTTAGTTTATGGATCCTTCATTGTTGCTGAACAACGTATTTTTTCTTTTAGAGATGTTCGTCTTCTCACTCTCAGAGGGAAAGAAACCTTTCTTTCCTGCTCTGGACGTTTAACTATTACTTCTTCTGTCTTTTTTACATGTTAGTTCTCTTTTTAACCACCCATTCTGTTATCAATTACAATACATAATATAATAGATAACACAATGAAATTTATGCAGAGGAAAGGTATATTAAATTAAAATTCTTCTGAAAATTTCATCAAATTTTATTCTTTTGTTGAGTAAAGCATAAAATTTTATTTTAATGTATCAATTATGTATTCATTAACTGAGTTAAATAGATTGTTTACTCTTATTCAATTAAATATGAATTATATATAAATATATAGATTAAGGATAAATAAACAGTAAACAACCTAGACAAAATAAGGAAAGATTTATGGTAATTAAGAAAAATTAAGTTAAAAAAAAGTATAATTAATTCGAATAAAAAGAAAAAGAAAAATATACGAAGAAGATAAACAAAAACTTTAAATTAATAAATCAAATTTATGTACAATAGAAAGAGTATATAAGAAGAGAGAGTTTAAAAGGGAAGTTTAAATGAATTTGAATTTATTTAGATTTTATTTAAAAGAATGTCGTGAAAGAGAAGAAGGAAAATTATTAATTATGTATTTAATTATTTATTAAAATAGGAAAGGTTGAATTAATTAAAAAGTACAAGTTACAAGTACAAATAAAATCGCTGATAACACCTGTCAGATGCTCAAGAACAACTCCTTAATTTTTATTTTTAAAAGTTGAAGTGTGAGCTAAATTTTAGCAAACACCTGCCTAACGCTCAAGAAATACTCTACAATTTGTCAAGTGTTTGAAATACTTTGTTACAGGTGCAAACTACGTATAAAAGGAGTTCTATATTACGAAGATGGAAGAACGTTAAAATAAAAAGAAAGGGAAAAGAAAGAGAAAAACGAAAACAGAGTATAGTACAAGAGAGGGTTGAGCAGTGGTTGCACGGCTGCAGTGCTCCTAGGTTGGGGGGGGTGGACTCCTGGTCGTGGGAACAAACTTAATTTTATCTCACCAGAAAGTCACTTGATGAGCCCGGCCCTCGTCATGCTGACTCTCGTGTCGATCAGAGTGAGAGTGCTAGTATCCTTGCCAGGGATGACTCCATTCACTAATCTTCCTTTTACGGCGCTGAGCATAATCGATCCGCACATGTGATTGATGCACAACTCGCGATTGGCGCCATTGAACTTGGCGATCGACACCTAGACGGATAACTCGAAAAACACGATGGAGATCTGGTCGTCCGGATGGTCGCCGATGCCGCGCACGTCCTCGGTGAGCAGGATTGTAAAGAATCGATCCGATTAATCGTACGCATACGTTTTGATTTGGAGATTCACAATTGTTGTTTGGAGGCGATCGGTGTCGATGAGTCACCGTTTTTTATCGTGTCGATCGATTACTGTTGGTCTTTGAAATTAGAAATAGCCGTTTCAAGTTTTTTTTAATTTGAATTAATAGAAAACCTTTGACATCGTCGCGAACTTTGATGGTAGAAATTTTTCAATTCTTCTAAATCGAGATTTTCCATTGCGTTTTTTTAATAAGTTTATTCTGTTGATTATTTTTGAATTTATCCAATTTTAATTGATCTGAATTCATTTCTTCATTTAAATTATCATTCATAATATTCAATCAATGACGTCTTATATCAAAACAACAAGAAATTTCGTGTTGTAATAATTTTATTTAATTCGAATAAACAATAATAAAAAAGATTTTACACCAAATATTCGATCGATCATTTTCGAATGATTAACACAATCACACAAGAAAAACCGACTAATAAAGACGTTCATTTAATTTAATTTTTGTTATTTTGGCAATATTTACATTTTTCTTTATTTATTTTTTATTGGAAGCTTTGAAAAACATGTTACAAATAAATGAATTAATTTTTATTGTATCAGTACTATACAGAAAAATTTTTAATGGGTCAGATTAATTCTTTTAGAAGAATTGATTTTGAATCTTCATATCCATTTGAATGATAAAATATTCCATTTTCATTTGTAAATGCTTCCTGTTTAATGCTTGGACTGATTGTAAAGCTTTTTAGAGTTCGTTTTTTCACGGTCTGAATTCATCCTTAAAATTTTTGAGAATATGATTCTCCTAGAGTTGTACCAGATTGAAAACCTCTCAAATTTGATTCAGAAATATCTTTGATACTATTAACTTGCAAAATATATCTGTACCAACGATACATATTAACATTGGGAGTACAAAGTCTAGCTACTGCCATTTGTATTTTTTTGACCGGATAATATTTCATTTACATGTCACGCCACTTGGACAATGGCAATCATTAAAATGGAAAAAGCTTTAAAGACTTGATTGGAAAAAGTTTCTTCTGTGTAGCCAAGAGAGTTATAGAAATTTCCGCTTATTGAAATTGTTGTCAAAGACTCCACATAATGATAACTGATAAATTGATGGGAAATGCATATTTTATCATTTTGATAAAAGCTATTAGATGGAGGTAAATGATAAGAATAAAAATGATATGATTGTTTAAATTTATTTCTTTCAGGAAGAGTTTAAGATTTAATGATCAATGGTTGAATAAGATTGAACGAAATATCGTTTGATAGTTTTTCGGAGTACCAGACAGTACAAAGATATAATATGAACGAAACTCTCCAAAATTATCCAAATAATATCCCGATTTGAAATTTTAAGATGCTTGGCCGTTACTGGTGCCACAAAGTTGTTGTTCAACGGGAATCGTCAATTCTATTTTTTGGCAATCTGTGCTACTAAAGATCCACATGATCTTAAACCCTCGATGAAAACTGAAGGTTTTGGAACTGAAGTGTAATTGTCACGCTTCGTTTGGGAATATTGTTCTTTTGATAAATAAACTTGATAAATATTGTCTCTTTTAAAATGACTGAAATTTGTTTGCATAGATCTCGTAACTTTTTGTCTCAAATTAGCCAGTTTAATTGCTTATCTTCTCATTTCCCATTCATTCCAATAATAATTTTTAACGATATAAGATTCTATGAAATTAACATCTGTTTGACTTTCTGCATCGATTTTCGATACCGGTTTTTAAATTATATTTATCCCAGTTAACCCAGGCTCAGTGCTGATTGATGCGAATTGCTGATGTATTTCCAATAACTGAATTAATTCGGCATTTTTACGAACGAAATCAGCGACTCCGATTTGTTGAAGTTTCTTTTACGGATATTTCATTAGACACTTGCAGACAACTTCGGACTCAACTATTCGGTGACATCATCCTCAGACCCACAGGCCTTCTTTCAGTGTAAAATTATTTTTTTTGTAAATTATCGTGAAACAGAGTACGAATCATAAACTGAAAGAACTTATATAGTTTATATAATAAAGTAATATATTGTTGTATTTAGTATATATATATTGTTGTATATAGCTAAAATAAATAAGTGCAGACACGAAGTGCCTAGCCAATTATTCAAATTTTAAATTCAAATGACAAGGTTTAAGTTCATAAAATTATTCTGTAAATTGTGAATAAAAATATATTTTAAAGAAAAGATATAATCATTTTTTGCTTCTTTAATATTCATATTTCACCTCGATACCCCAGCACATTATTACGGTAAAAAATCGCTTGGACAACTTTGTGCAGGGTGCGCGCAACGCGTTCATGCTGTTTCGTTGGCGCGAAGTAAGCAATACTTGTATTGTTTCAGTAGTAAGACTCAGATCATATCTGATTCAACGTTCGGACGTTTCAGTCAAAAAATTATAAAAAATTATTAATATTTTTTTAATAATATTGTAAAAAATTTAATTTATTTTAATCAAGTTTTGCAAGGAGAAGCAACGCTTGCCTTGCTTCCATGGACCCAACGCCACTACTCGTTAGTCAGCGTTAAGGGATTAAAGGTATATATACCTGACACATACCGACAACACGTGACCACCCATCCGCCCGGCAACCGGTCAACTACCGAAATGTCCAGATCGCACGGCCGGAGAAATCTCGCCCATTCAAGAGAGATTTTTTTTATTTATTAATTTTTTAATAATAATTTACTAATAATAATTAAAGGTAAAAAAATGATAATAATATCAATAATAAAACAAACAAATTAAACCATAATAATAATAATAATTATGACAATAATTAAACAATAATAATAATACAGAAAAAAAATAATAATAACAACAAAATATTTTTTAATTTTAATAATAACAAGGAAATAATCATAATAATAATATATTAATAATAACTCTACGCCCCCCAAAAAAATTAGAATTCAGGAGTAAAATCGCTATAGAAATTTATTTTTACTGATGAAAGGTTTAAATTTAGAGAAAACACATTCTTATATCATAACTATTGTTCGTGGTAAGATAAATAAAAAGTGTATTGGATTATTAAATAAAATCGTTATTAAATAAAATAATTATTGAAACCCCAACAAAATATTAGTAAATATTTATATTCTCATAAATAGAAAAATATTTATGCAATCACTTACGTACGTCTAATCGAAAACTCTTAACAAATTAGTCAACAAAATTATCAACAATCATATTTTAAATTTAAAAATTATATCTCAATCATTTAAAGTTGGGAATATTTTTTGCAATAAGATTTCATTTCTTATATAAAAGCGATAAAAAGAACATAATCAGTGATCTGATGATGAAGGTTAAACCATCGAAATATATTATCAAAAAAATATTTTAAATGGCATTCATTTGTTTTTAAAATTTTTTTAATATATATATATGTTGGGTATTCGAAATAAAGTTATCTTTAATTACTATAAAACACACTTTCAAATTGTAATTATCTGACTCCCTTTCGAAAGGTTCTTCCAACTTTATATTGAACTTATCAAATTGATTAACCCTCTCTTGAGGTTTCAATTAAATGAATCTCGTCGGAGATTAGTTTCCAAATATTAATAATACTTACGACCTATGCAACTTACGACCATTCGACTTTACGACCACAATCGCTAGCCGCGGCGTACGACAGTGCATACCAGGTTCCGGTAGCACTACCATATATGCGTGTACCATTTCAACTGTAATCCCATCTGTCTTAGATATTTTTCATCAAATCCCTCCCAAGATGTCTACCAAGAGGAAGTTGTCTTTATCTACACCAGCGGCCAATAAAATGTTTCCTACATGTCTATATATTTGTATATGTTATGTTTTACAATTGGAAAAATGTTTCCAATTGTATTTTTTAAACCTGTATTTTGTAATTTTGTATGTTTTGCAAATATTAAACCAGTTGTACCAGTTGCACAGTACTGTACATATAGCCTACTCAATTTACGACCAAATCGTGTTAC
>MQRK01211147.1:15676-28862 GCA_001938485.1 Girardia tigrina | reverse complement strand
GTGCGGGTTATATGCAAGAAATTAGGGTAATTTTGTATTTATTTTTTAACTTTAATTAATAAAATTTAGTAATTTTTTTTCACTTGATACGTAACAACTCGTTAACTATTGACTTTGGAAGAAACTTTTCTTGAAAGAATTTGTTTGTCTTTAAATTATCTTTAAAATGAAATTAACAGCTAATTTAATTTAATTATTTTTTATAATTATTATTGTTTGAATTCTTTGGCTTTTGTAAAGTAAATTCTTCTGTAAATTTAAATTCATATTTCTCAATAATGTACTTTATTTTTCAGATTCAATAATGTTTTTTAGTATTTTTAGAAACAAATGTTTGATTATTTTTAATGAAATTATATAAAAATTTGTAGAAAAGCAAGCCAAATAGAACTGCCTATTATCCATCAAATTTTCAATGTCTTAGAAAATATTTTATTTTTTAACTTTTAAGATAAATTATTTAATTGTTTAAAATATATTATTTTAATTCAATAATTTTTGGATTCAATTAATTTTTAAATTATTTATTTATTTTAATATTTTCCTGTTAAAAAGATTTTTAAAATTTCTTTATTTAAAAATAAAGATTAATAACAAAATACAATTTGTTAACAAGCAAATTAAGTTAAAAAATTAAATTGATTTTTTAATTTCTAAAATAATACAAATTCTAAATTTATAAAAATAATTATTTTTTTTAATAATTTTAATTTGTACTGAAAATGAATTTAGAATTTTTTTGTTATTTGTTAGAAGTGAAAGTAATATTTAATCGATATTCTGCTTCAGTTTTGTTTTCTTAAAATGCATGTAATTTTTAAGATAAAAATGTTCTTTTACTATAAAAAAATATTTTTCGAAACATTCTGTACTAAAAATTAAATTATTTATAATTGTTTTTATTTTTTTGATAATATTTAAACAGATTAAAGTTTATTTATTTTTTATATATTTTTAAGCAAAAATTTTTATGTATTAGGTTGTGAAATATGAAATTTGTAGAACTGAAGTCAAAGTATATTGATAATTTACCAATATAAATGTTTATACCATTCATCAAAGTATGCACTCAAATTTTTGACACACTTTTGCCAATTGAGCAGCAGCTAGTTAAAGCAGTTTAAATAAAAATTTGGTGGGCGAGAATCTATTAATTCTTGGAAGGCCATTTTTACGGCATCTTCTGAATTGAATTTTTCCTATCAAAAAGTTGTTCAAATGGAAGAAGAAATGTTTGTCAGTTGGGGCTAAATCAAAGAAGTAGATGGAGTGAGGAAACGGTTCCAATTCAAGTTATTGTAGTTTCGTATTGCATTGTCGTGGAGCAAAATGAGAATCGGCTTGTTCACCAGACGCAGCTATTTTTCTTTCAGTTTTCCCA
Organism: Girardia tigrina; assembly: GCA_001938485.1. NCBI lineage: Eukaryota > Metazoa > Platyhelminthes > Tricladida > Dugesiidae > Girardia > Girardia tigrina. Next base: position 27,481 of record MQRK01211147.1, on the reverse strand, counting down.
TCATATCTTCGAATTGATTGCAGTAGATATCTGTTGTTCTTCAGGAAATCATAATGGATTACACTTGTGTCAGATCCATAAACACTCACTATCAGCTTCATTTGATGAATGTATTGCTTCGAACACTGTTTTGTACTTAATTCGATTCCACCCGTCTTGCTGCACTTTTGCGATTATCATATTGGATCCACTTTTCATCAAAAGTGACGATTTCATTCACAAAGTGATTACATTTATAACGAGAAAACATCATAACGCTTTTGTTTCTTCTTTTCATCCAACTCATTTAAAATCAACTTATCTAACTTTTTCATTTTACCAATTTGAGTCAATTGATTCAATACTATTTGCTTTGTAACAGCAAAGGATTACCTTAAGTTCATAATTACCTACCTGCGTTCCTGGGCAACCACGAGAATCATTATTGAGGTTAAAATTACCTTTCATAAATTTCCTAAACAAATCTAAGATTGTCTACTGTGTAGTGTCATTGTATATAAATAGAAAAATTAATGTTTCGCATGGCTTCTGATGTTGAGGTTTCACAGAGGAACTCGTACCTCATAACTATTCGAATTTCTGGCTTCTTCATATCTTAATAAGAATATGTGAATAGGAACTTCATTTTTTTCATGTAAAAGTTCATCAACAATAATTGTAAAATGATGAAAAGAAGAAATTCTATCAATTATTATTTCCAAAAAAGAAATTATAAAATAAAAAATATTTTAATTTGCCAATCATTTTAGTTTTTTTAAATAAATTTAATATTTTTGAGTTTTTTCTATGGGATTAGGTGTTTTGGTATTAAATGCCGTGGAGTGCAATGTCATAGGTATTAAATTTCGCGATATTGACTGTTTCGGTAATGAACTATAGTTGTATTTAGTGTCGCCAAACCCTTTTAACACTAATTAAATCAATATTCCTTACATTATTCTTTCATTTAAAATAATTATCAGTCGTTCCTTACCAAAGATGATGGCACTACTTTAACGTTTAACTTGTAATACGTTTTCGATAGATAAACATTGAAAGTGGTAAATTAATAAACTTTGACAAGTACGTGGTGCGATCCCTAAGTCCTTAGACTCTTTGATAAATAAGATTATGACGTATATGCCGTTGATACTATAAATATATGAGTTATCATTGGTTACAGATATGACTCATCATACCCAACCTGTGTGTGTGAGTGCTGCGTACAGCCATTATTTCACTTTTTACTGTAGACATGGACAGTAATGTCGAATATCGCAGCGTGACAAAATTTCTGCTCCTGCGCAATACTAAAAGCTGCGATATTTTGCAGCAGTTGCAGGAAGCTTACGGTGACCAGTGCCCATCACGTGAAACAGTGTATAATTGGATCAGAGACTTTAAACATGGCTGACAATCCGTTTTTGAAGCTGAGAGATCAGGACGACCGTGTGAAATTTTACACAGGAAAAGTGATTTGTGCATGAAGATCGTGTCAGAAGAGAGACGAATAAGCATCCGTGAACTTGCACAGCGTCTATCCATCAGCTATCATTCTACATATGATATTCTGCAATCATTTGGAGTTCGCAAACTGTGTTCACCTTTTGTTCCTTGTTCCCCGATTCCTATCTGGTGAAATGTGCGACAAACGTTTGCAGTGTTGCACTGCCAATTTGGAGTTCAATTACAGTTCGCTTGTGGACAAAGAAATGTGAAACCATCACATCGCCTTAGTTGGTAAAGACGAGGATAAAATGAACAGACCCCGGGTGCTTGATCATGCAGTCAATGGGCCCTTCTTCTGTACCATTAACCAAATATCTATCGTTCTGTCGGTTGGTCTAGGTATCAATGATGAAAATTTTTCCATCGCTGAACAGTCACCAACCTGTATATTAAACTATATATATATATATATATATATAATTTTTAAATCTTCATCATGGCTATTAACAACATCACAAACATTTATTGACAACACAAACAGATTCTTCACAACAATTTTCAGAGGTCATCTTTCTTTAATTGATATAGTTTTTGTTTTTGTATTCAAATCTAAAAAAGCAATGAATGGGAAAGTTTTTAATATTAATTTTTAATTTCTTAAATTTTATTGGATAAAAAGGCATTAATTAATTTTTTTAAATGAACATTAATTTTTAAATTATATTAAATTTAATAAGTTAAAATCGTTTACTGAAAATATTATTAAAATTCATAATTATCAAACTTTAATTAATTAGTACTTAAAATTAATATCATTAAATTAATNTCATTAGATTCAAATAATCAATCAATAAACATATAAATCCCATCTGAGTAGGAGAGTCACAAATCTAAACAGCATACAAAAAACAAACTTACAACATTCCAAATTATCCCTCACAATGGCCATCATTGCTGTTTTTTATATAAATAAACATATAAATAATTTTTCTCTATTTGGTTGAGTATTTTCCCCAATTTTTGTACAAATATGATGACTTGACTCTCCAATGAAAAAGACTTCGCACTTGAGATGTTTGAGATGATAAATTATAATATTTTGATTTAATATAAATATAGTTTCGAAATAAGATTAATAATAATAAGATTAAAATTATGAATTAATAGACTGATGCAATCCTACGAAAGCTTCGACAAATATTGCCCTGATGACAATCAAACTTGTAATAATAAATTATTAAAAAAAAATATATAAACAATTTAAAAAAATATTGTTTTGTCAATTGTTTTTTTACTTCTTCCACTTTTTTCAGGAATAACTTCTTTTTTAAATAATTAAAAAAACGTTTTGTGTATATTTCAGCATAAAAAATTATTTTTATCGTTAATTGACTTTTAAGAATTATAAATTTTTGAAGAAATATTTTCCATTATATTTTGTCATTATTTTTACCAATAAGTAAAAAATAGACTAATATATATGAAAAAAATTCAAATAAAAATCTTTTATGATATTTCAATATTTAATAAATTTATTTTATACTTGAAATATTGAAATATAAATAAATTCCTTAATTTCTTTTGAAAAATTTTAATTTTACTGTGTTATTTTGATGAATTAATTAAATTAAGATTTTTGCATATATTTTTTAAAAAAAATTGATTAATATAAAATTATTATTCATATGAATGTAATATTTTGATTTCGCAAATTGAAAGACCCTCAGATTAGTCGAAAAGAGTTACGTTTATTTTTCTTCAAATTTGTAAACACAAAAAATCCATTGTTTTTAAATGGTAATTAGTTCACATTCCAGCATCCAATTTTGATTAGCATCCATCATCAATGTAACTCTGACTCGTATTTTTGATCAGGAAGGATATTTAAATAATGAACCATGTGGTCTGTCCGAGGAAGCATTAGGATGCTGTCAATACATATATTTTACAACTGTGATACCATGATTGCTTGTCAAGACAAAAATGATTGATCCGGATTGGTAATTTGTTACCTAAAAGCAATACTTTAAGGGACTCTATCTTAATTATTGAGCTAAAATAAATTTATTTATATTAGAAATATTTTTACAGATTCATTAGACAAAATCTTCTTGATAGTTCTATATAAACATTTTTATTTAACCTTTTTATGTGTAAATATTAACATATAATTCTCAATCTACTGACCATTCTTGTAATGATAACAATTAAGTGTTACAAAAAATATCAACATAAAATTCTTGTGTTTACTTCTCGCCTTTAAATATTTTAACCTAAGTGTGGTGGGGACGTTGCTCCAAAATGAATGTGTCCCCGACCACTTAATTGTGTGGAGTCCGTGAGGCTCCGCACTCTTGAGGGACCCGCTTTCAGGGTCGAGAAAAGTGGCGACCGCAGGGCAACCGGTCGCATTCGATGTGCCATCTGATTTGCCGTCGAACCGGAACCGAGAGTGTGGAGCCGCGTGGGGTTGGCCTAGATGTTCGAGATCCAGGAATGCGCCGCCGGGTTGGACTAATACCGACACATGACGAGTTGCGGCGCGCAGAGGGCGTGTGTCCCTGACGAGTTCAATCAGATCGGTTCAGTGCGCGAACGGGTGACGAGACTTCTAGCCTTTGGCGAATAATTATCCATCACTCAAATGATTAACTCAGAAGAAAAAAAGCGATTTATCACCATTTATTTACTGTTTCAAATTTTACACTTATTTCATTCAATCATTTCAAACTCCACATTAAAAATTTTTAATTTAGTAAAACAAAAGCCCGTTTCTACACAACAAATAATTAATGTTTGTTAATGTTTTTGCTGGTTTTATTGATGACAATACACTAACTTTTAAACTATAATTCATAAACTTATCTTTTATAGTAATCTCAGTATTCAAATCATATTATTAATGTAAAATAAAGAAAAAGAAACTGTATAAAAATAACAACCTTAAAATTTTAGAATTCACACTAATCGAATTTTGAGATGACGATTTATCTCTCTAATGTTGGGCCTCCCATCTCTTTCGAATGGTATTGCGCCACTAGGCTCTTTAGAGGATCCAGACAAACTAAAGAGTGCTAACTGTCCCCCAATACGCCTCCTACGTGGTCGGATCGTTTCATTCTCTGAGATCTCTTTGACTTTTCCGTTGCAAACGACCAATCATGTACTGTAGTACCATGGTTGAGCATCCCTTTGGCTGTGCTAGTGAACTTAGCACAGCCGCAAAGGGGCACTTGAACTATCCCGTCGCGGTTGAGTCAGTGATCCTAAAAGTTAAGTGTGTATCTTCGGGATTAATCGTTTGCGCCACCACCGCAAGTCGGAGGTTCTGTCGCTAAACGAAGATTGGTAGTTGGTATATCTTGTGGTGTGTCTGATTCCGTTGTATTGTTACCTTCATTTGTGGCACTTGTTGTCAGTTGAATTTGATTAGCTTAATATGTGTTCATGTCTACTCTGTGATCCTTATTTAGATGTGTTATTAGCCATCCTCTTGTCTTATAGCTTTTGTTGAATTTGTGGCTATTAGGAACATTAATTTGGGTTTTCTTTACATTTATTAATATCACAATCTGAATTACCACTAGAACAATTATCCGTAAAACTTGCGTAGCTCGTCATCCTTCTTGATTGATAATCTTTAATAATATTATTTAACGTCTTATTATTCAAACAAATTTAAATTACAATTTAATTATTAAAAAAATAATTTATACTTTAATTTTGAAATAATTTTTATTTATTTTAAGAAAATATTATTAAAATATTATTCATGAAATATTAGTTTAATTTTAAAGTGATTATTTAAATTTTAATACTTGATTAAACAACCCGACGTTTTTAAAATATTTAAAATATCAATCTTCCATCTGGGTGGGAGAAACACAATCCTAAAACAACATACCACACAACACACAATAAACACCATTCAAAAATATTCCTCACAGTGGCATTTAAACTTGTTAGCTCCGTCCGGTTCTTCCTGATCAGCTCTCTCTATGTGATCCCTCTTCATGTGCCTATTAAGTTCCTTTGCTTCCACAAACGCTTCGAAGCAGTCGTCTATAGGTCATTGAATTATCTTTTCTCTCTGACAGATAAGTTTGGGTAAACTTGTTGCTGTCCTTTCCGATCTTCCTTTTCTAATGAGTCCACCTATGTATAGGCTTTGTGAAATGGTGGGGTCTCGGCGAATAATGTGTTGTACAAATTCATATTAATCAGCATCTTTGCTGAATAGCCATTTCATATCGATACGGAGACATTCCTTCATCATTTGTTTGCTCCTTCCACTGATCTTCTTTCCAATTGATATAGTTTCTCTCTACAGTGTCTGAAGTATATTCGTCTCTGTGGAATCCATTTTGCAATGGAATGTGAGTATTTGACATGCAGTTATATCCATTGGATGTGATAGCCCTATGTCTATAAGTTCCATCCGAATCCTCTCTGTCTTTTTCACTGCCATAAACATTCTCGAACATAGGTTATGGAAGGCCTGTAGTATGCTCTTCTCTGTAACCCTTCAGGTTTTACTACTGTAATAAACTTCAGGGAAGATAAAAGTCTGCATAATTTTCTTCTTATTCCTTCTACTTAACTTGAGCTCCTCAGTACCGGTTTAAGACTTCTTACTTTTTTGGTGCCTTTCGTTACCCTCTCTCGTATTTCATTTTCAACTGTACCAACAGAGAAGATTGTGGATCATAAGTAGTTAAACTTCGTGACCCACTCAATACCTGCCTCAAGCTGGTGTCCATTGAGATTCATAACTTTAGTTTTCCTAGTATTGATTTTTAGACCAAAATCTTTGAATGTTCTATGGAAAATGTACAAGTTATGAATCAAATTATTCCAGTCGTGGTCGATAAGGCAAAGGTCATCCGCGTAAGCTAGTATATTAATCTCCAGTATATCCCGTTCTTCTGTTTTCATCTTTACTCCTCCAGAGAGTCCATTAGATATCACTCATTTCAGTACTCTATCGCAAACAATATTGAAGAGGAGTGGTCCTAAAACACAACATTGAAACACTCCTTTCTCCATTTGAAATGCGTTATTTCCAATGAAATCCTGTAATCCCTCATGAAAGAATTTGATGGTTTATAGCATTCTCCCTCTTATCCCAAGTCACTTTAAACAATCCGAGAGCGACTCACGATTAACACTGTCGAATGCTTTCTCTAAGTCAATGAATATGACATAGGTGTGCACATTCTTGTTCCTAGCTTCTTCCTGGATTTTCCTTAAGATACAGATAGTTTGTTGGGTCCCTCTGCCTGGCCGGAATCCGAATTACCAATTGTCAATAATTGCCTCAGAGATCGGTAAGATGCGGTTTGCTAGAATTCTCGTTAGAATCTTTCCACCAACATCCAAGAGAAAGATACCTCGGTAGTTGTTTGGGTTCTTTCTGGAACCTTTTCCCTTGAAGAGTATAACGACTTTCGTCTGTCTCCAAGAATCAGAGAATTTCTCGTTTTCTTCCCAAATGCTTCCGAATCACTCATCTGGCAGAGGGAGTAAACTTACTCCTCCTCACTCGTAGATCTCTGGGATCAGTCCATCTTATTCTGCGGCGGTTCCACTCTTTTACTGCTGTATAGCTTCCTCTATTTCCTCTGTTGTGGGTATTTAATGTCTTGTTTAATTGGAAAGGATTTAGATCGAATGTAATTAGATTATATTTTGGCCTGTCACTTACATGAGTCCCTAAGAAAGGGAAATTCTCCATGAAATATCGATTTTTAGGCAGAAACGGAATTGGATATTCGTATATATTGCAGGAAACTTGTCGTGAGAGTAGAGGATTACCTTCGTGTTGGCAAAACTTACTTGCTTGATAGGTTTGCTTTCGTAAAATAAATAAATAAGCAAACAAACATTCAAAAGCACAATCAACAATGAAAACACACACGTCAAACACAAAGAAACATCAGAGCACTCGAAAATAAACACAAAGGTCACAGAACACGAAAGTAAAATAATCACGTCGTGCCAGTAAGTAGGGCACTACACAAACAATCGAAGTTATTTAATTTTTTACTGAGTTTTGTAAACTTATATCATAACTTATACACAATATTTTTTATACTATACACCGCAGCTATTACTCCGTGTTATGTATACCCTTCGTGCGGTTCTAGCCACTTAGTCCCAATATGTAACATGAAGGTACGAAGGATTGGCTAATCATCATGTATTTTTTAGTAAATCAAATGATAAAAAGTAAAGACATCTTATTTTTTTTGAAACAGAAAGTAAAAAATACGAAAATTCTTAAGACTCGGAGACGGTTTTTATTTAATATTGGAAATAGTATATAATGGAATATACAAATGTTAATAGTAAATATATTTATTTAAATAAATTCCATATTATTTGATTTATTTATGTTTCAATATTTTATTTAATATTTCCGTATTAAACCAAATCTGTGTTCAATATTAATGTGAAAAATTACAAATTTTATTACCCATTTCGAATTTAATGTCATGTAACTGAAATTTAGGTCAATTTATCGTCAGAAAATAATATAAATTATTTATATTTATTATATATATATATATATATATATATATATATATATATATATATATAGTATACATATTTTTGTTTAACTTTTATATGATGATTTGGTCGGCGTTGACCGAAGAGGATGAAATAATAGTGCGTGTTCGACATGAAACCAAATGATGAATGTAGTCTGATCAACTTCTCTGTTTTTCAACAGCATACCAGCACACATTAATAGACATCCGATCAATTTGTATGATCCAGTTAGACATTTCGATGTCATATTCTAAAATGCAGAATTGAAATGATTTTTTACAGATCTTTTATTTAAACATTTTCAGAACGAATAGAAGTTTAAGAAGAAAAGTGAATAGTATTACTTAATGGTGCAATTTAACAGTGCCAAGTAATGTTTTCAGGACTTGAAATAAAATTCCTTTCGAGAAAATAAATGTAATGCTCTGAAATTAGATAATTGCAGTAGAGGCCGGTCATATTAACTGAGATCGAACTTTCTTAATTAAGCTTTAATTTATTAGTATGAAGCTGTATTTTCCACCACATATTCGATGTACCTTGTCCATTAACATTTGACCCCTTATCAAATGCTTTTCTTTTCCTTGCAACATTATACCACTCATTAAGGGCTTCATCAAACATCGGGATTTGTTCCTTATCGCTTTCTTTTCTTTATTGATCTACAATGTTTTTACATTACTCTCAATCTGCTCTTAAGATTGTTTTGCCAAACCTAACATTTTACTTAGCTACATTGACTAAGGTTTTACAAATTTTAATGGTATTTATACCCCTTATCCGAATTATAGTTTTAATAAGCAAAACAAAATTCAAATATATAAAATATTTTTATTTGGTTTTTTAGATCTTGGTCCAAATAAGCGTCTGGTCCCATTAATCGGCCTCTATCATATCTTCTTGTAAATTGTATTTGATCTGACACTTTTTTTCTTATCTCTTAAGTGGTCTGGTCTAAACCTTAAAAATATTGTCTTAACATTCTAAGTATTCTTGTAAGTATAATTTTATTCATCTAACATTTGAAAACAATTACTTCTACAAACTTAACATTGTTTATATAACATTTATGGCTGCAAATACCAAACTAAATGAATGTATAAAAATAACTTAATGAGTTTTACTGATTCTCCTTTTTCTATTCTAATGTCATCAGTTGGTTCAAGTAAAATTGTGCTTATGTTCAAAGTGTATAAAGAATAGGGGTTATAGACAAACTTTACCCTTCCTTAAGTCTGGCAAAGGTTAAGAAATGTTGTATAGTATTCTCAAGACTAGAAAAACATTTTGGCCTAAAAATAAAATTATTCCTTATATATGGAATATCCCGTTTCTAATTTTATTAAAAATATTTGAATGAATCAGTTTCAGAAGCAAGTTTGGGAAGATTTAATTTATAGAAATTGATTTTTATTATACATTTGATCATCATTGGACATTTCACTTGTTTTCAGATGGTATTAAGACTTGTGTGGAATACGTCGGTATTCTCAAACCAGATCACTTCCACCGAGTTCTAACATTTCTTGATAACTATCACTCAGTTTTATATCTCAATTTATATTTGAACCTTATTTAATATATTATCATTAATATTTATATTACTGATTTAAGATATTTTCGAATAAATTATAGCATTGTAGACAGATAGACATAGATGTTTATATGAATAGATTTATATATTCGATTTAATAAACGATGTTTTTATATCGTACCTATTCCTTTATATATAATTTATAATAAAGGATGGCTCCAAATAATGTCAAATATACTAATAAATAGTGTCATCAAAAATTTCATAATGACCGGTTTTCATGAAGTACAAAAAATGTAGATTTTATGAATTTTTAAATAAAAGTTTTGCATTAAATAACAAAAGCATGTAGAAATGTATTCGTTTTTTCTTTCAAATTCATTCAATTCTTCGGAATCATCAATTGCTTCAATTTCTAAATCGGATAACTTCCTTTGCAAATGGATTTTCATTATATAATGTTCCGTACACATCCTGCTTTGCTACAATCTATTCACTAATGTCAACGAAAAATCTCACCTGGTTTATATAATTTATTATATTTTTCGTTGATACAACATTTCATAAATTTCTAATCCAAGAATTTACTTGTGAATTGCTAGGAACCTCAAGATTTCCAATTTCGGTATATTCTATGCCCGAGGAAGTCTTTCAAGAATTAATCTGTGAGAATATTAAATTTTTGAACATCTTGAAAATCTCAATAATTTCCAGTTTTAAGATTTCGTTTAAATTAATCCATCTGGAATAACTACCTTTAAAGTATTTATTTTTCGGTAATCTTCTTTAACTACCTCAGAAATGGGTACAGTTCATTTGGACACTGTTTACTTAGATATCAAATTAAAAAAAACCATTTGATAAGAATCAAGTGTTTCTTATTTTAATATTTTACTTTTTCAAATTTTCTTTTATTAATTAATTAAAATGGATTTGTTTTATTTAATTTTGTTTTTTCCATTAAAACTTTTTGAGATAAAGTTCTTAAATACTTAATAATGTTACGAGGATAATAGTTTTGAAAAATTCTGGAAATTCTGGCATTATCTTTAAGATAACCAGTTCTTTATTGCGGGGTTGATCTCCTCGAACAAAACTCTCCAATTCTTGATCACGATCTTCTTGAACAATTTTTAACACGTCAATTATTTTCAACAGTCACATGTGATATCCTTAATTCCGATTTCAGACGTCTAGGAGTTCCTTGTACATAATTATTGGTAGGGTTTCATTTTTAATATAAAATATCTACAGATTATTTTGGAAAAACAGCTGAACGAGGCCTTCATTTCTGAGTACCGTTGTCTATATATATTCCTTCAAACCAGTTTACTGCTTTGATTAAATAAACATGTATTGATTTAGCTAATTTTTCAACTGTCGCTTTTAAGAAACGAAAGCTAATAATCCAAACATTCTTTCTGAAAGACCGAAATCAGGATTATTATTATACTAGAAAGTTTATAGGCGGAAAGCTGCCCGTGAACAAAAAATTTTTTAAAATTTAGTAATTTTTAAAAAGTTTTTTACACTTCACACTGAAAGTTTGCAATAAGAAGTCACTCAATTACTTTAAAATTTTTATTAAAATTTTCATCAAAATTTGTGCTGTAATAATTGCTGCACTGAGGAAGAATGACACGTGATAATTCACGCGAAATATCGTCTTCTAGGAAGTCTTCCGCATGTAAACAACTCAGCAACGAGGATAAAAGTCCCTAACGGGCAGCAGTAATATCCCTCCATGTGGTCGGTCTGGACAACCGCTTCTGCAGGCTAACGATATGACAACAACTCACGATCTCAAGAGTGGCACATCAATTATTATTATAATTATAATTACAATTATTATTATTTTTATAATTATTGGGTGTACAACTAATTAATTTCGTATTTTTTTGCTAAAAAACCATTTATTTAAGTATAAAAGTGAAAAAATATTTTATTCAAAATATTGTCCATCGGAAGNGGCAACTTTTTCCCATCTGTCAGGCAATTTATGGATTCCATCCCAAAAAAACTTCTCATCTTTTGCGCCAAGAAAGTCATCAAGCCATTTTTTAATACCTTCAACATTGGTGAACCGTATTCCAGAAAGGTGATTCTACATCGACCGAAACGAGTGGTAATCAGAAGGAGCTATGTCTGGGCTATAAGGCGGGTGAGGTAGAATTTCCCACCCGGCATTTTCCAAATAATTTTTGTCCGGTACTGCAACATGTGGCCGAGCATTGTCATGATGGAAAATCAATTTCTCGTGTCTGGTCGCCAATTCTGGCCGTTTTTCGGCT
>MQRK01211145.1:1415-12316 GCA_001938485.1 Girardia tigrina | reverse complement strand
CCGGCGGCCAATCGGAAGCGTTGCCAAGGTGATCGCGACCGTTGCCATGGTAACCGTGACCGTTGCTAAGGTGATCGCGACCGTTGCCATGGTAACCGTGACCGTTGCCATGGTAACCGTGACCGTTGCCATGGCAACCACGGTAACTAGTTACACCCCCCCCGGGGGGGGTCTGGTGGAGAACATACATTTTTCCCCTACTAATTCATCTATTATGACTTTCCTATAACAACCGTGTTTCTGTTGAATAAAATTATATTTAGGGTGCCCAGAAAGTTTGAAGAAAATTGTTTAAGGGACTTAGAAATTTAAATATGTATTGCTATGACACATTAAACTTTGATGTTTTAAAATGAACTGTAGTATTAGAAAGTAGGCAATAAATAAGCAGTTTTTATAGTAACATGTTTAATGAATTTTTAAGAAGATAAAAGTTTCTTTGAAATTTAGTTTAAAATTTATTATAATCACTACTTAGAGTTGAATTCACTATATTAAAATTAAGAAAAAAAATCAACTTAATTTTATTTTCGTATACATTTTGCACTACAGATTTTGAAATAGTAAAGCAAATGCTAGTTAGCTACAAATAAACTTTATCCAAGACAAATTTCCAAGATTAATTAAAGACAAATTAAGAAGTTTTATTTCTTTTCGCATTCAATTCTGATAGAATGTTTTATATGGATGTTAACTACATTGTAAAAACTATTGATTTACATCGGTAACATTAACTGTGTTTAAAACACAGTTGCAAGGTAAAAGAAACAAGGGACCCACAGAATTTTACAAGAACTTTATTGGTTATATAACAATGATACTCATTCATTCATACTGATGTTCTCACTAGATTGAAATCATTGTAACCAATGAGTGTCTAAATTGGGTAAAAAGCTCCTTGTGAGATATAATTAAATAAAGTAAAAGAAAGTTATCATTAAATAAAAAATTTAAAATATCAAATAACTAGTAGCGTAACCAGGGTGGTCCACGAGTGCATTTGTACCCCCAGAAATTTTCTAATTATAGTTAAAATTTATAAAAATGAATTTAATTTGAAAATTCGACTCAAATTCAAATTCCTATACTCATATGTAAAATATCATTATTTAAATTCAAGTACTTATTCAGCGTTTAAATCAGTGTATTTTTTTTGAAATCTTTAATGTGTTAAAAATTACTGCACCCCTCCCTGATAAGAATTTCTGGTTGCGCCTCTGCAAATAACATTGGTTCAAGAATATGCTTACAGCTAAATATAAACTCTCCACCGATAAACAAAAAATTATTGGAGTTATATTGATTTGTTTTAATAATTAGAATCAGTGTACCTTTTAAAAATACGGTTTTATTGTAAATAAATGTTAATAAAACGTAGTTCAAGTTATTCATAACTGTTAGTTGCGTTTATGCCACTTTCATTAAAATGCGAGTTCACATTTTATATTTGTAAACTTTTCTTATCGTAAAATTTTATTAAACAATATTATTTAATTATGTTGTTTTAATTATTTAATTTTTCAAAATTTTCGAATTTAAGTCTTAAATTATTAGGCGAAGTGAAAATTTTAACTATTCATAATAACATTTGTAGTACAAACGATATTGACTATGTCAAGCATATTAAAGAACATATCCAATTATTGATTCATATATAAACTGAGAAAACTTAATACTCATTGCCATGCTGTATACTAATGTATATATAGACAATCTCTAGTTATAGATTACTTTCATTTGTAAATAGATTCTTAAGTGGTTAACCCTATCTCTGAATATAAAAATTAATAATATTTTAAATAACCCATGACCATTTTGTTCTAGCTCAACATGCATAGGCAGATGGAAAAGAAATTTTAAAATTTAATTGTTCTTTGTTATAAAATATATAGTTACAATGTCAGGAAAAGAGTTACAGTGGCAGAATATAGATTTTCGTCACATTATGTACCAGGAAACAGTGTGGTTCAGTAATTACAGCTGCTCTAAATGTCAGTAAAAGCGCAGCAGTAGGTTGGCATTTACTTTCTAATTTTCTTATATATTAGTCTTTTATATATTAATAAGGTAAGAAAGTATTTGAAAAAAAGATTTGTTTACAATAATATATGTTCATTTAGAAAGTTACCCGCAATTTGATGATGAACCGGATTTAGAGTAGCTGAAAGAAAAAGTAGCTCTATATATTTGTCTTAAAGAATAGAATTTTAATTTAACAAACATTTATAATTATTCAATTACAATTCCATGAGGATGGGAATGATGACACCTTTTGGTTATTTCTCGAGATGAGAAGATAAAACAGAGTCAAATTGTAAAAAGGACTAAAGTTTCGAGTTATAATTGTAAAATTTTATACATAATTAAACACTGAGGATAGTTTCGAAAATTATCAGAAAGATTGAAAATTATTTAAAATTTAGATCTAGAAGGTTTTGTACTAGATCTAACTTGCAGACTGATCTCTAAAATAAATAAAAATTTGAAAAGAAAAAAGAAATAGATTAATGTTTATGCTCTTCAACGTTCTCTTCTTTAAGTCTTTTTTATTCCGTTATTATATACATTATTTTTTAAATATAACCTCAAGGTTTTTTGTGTACATGCTTTGCAAAAGCAAATAATAAAATACAATATAATGAAGGATTTTAAACATTTAAGAAGAGTATTTGAAAGAATATAGGTGGTGCCATAGTAGTTTTAAAACTCATCCTTTGAAATAGAACAGATTTTGTTTTTACAATGTAATCATGGATCTAGAACCTTACTAGATACACTTGATTATGTAAGCTGACTCTTGATCCTAGATTAAGGATGACTATTTGCGTCTCCAATATATGAGTTTTTACACAGCAAAAATTACATTTATAAACCAGATTAACTTTCAATTCATAATTCATTTTCGATTTATTCGAGAGGAAGCTTTGAACTTTGTATATCACTGAATCCACTTTGACACTACTTATATTCTTACAAATACTCTTTTTAAATGCTTTAAATCCTTCAAGATATGGGATTTTGATTACTTGTTTGTTTTCCTCGATGTATTCTTAATTTAACCATTTCTTAACCCGTGTTACTTAATTACTTACTTAACCATATTTTATAAAAATTTAACGCCAAAAATGTATTATTTCTTTTCAACGAGAAATACTTCATTCAGAAAGATTGAGTCACAATGGGTTGCTCATGAGCATCAACGTCAGCATCAATTTTTAGGAAGTCTTTTGGGGGTAAAATAGATACATGCCCTTGAGAAAACATGTTCTGTACAAAGGATAAGTAGATAACGTGTTTCTAGTTTTAAAAAATCAATCCTTTATAAAACCATTATTAAAATTCTTGAATGGTCTTCATCCTAATAAGAAATTCACTTCAAAATTTGAAGTTAATAACAAACTTCTTTTTTTACATTCTTTTCACTAGGTTGAAAGCATTGAACAGAAGAAAAATAATCAAAAATACATTACAGAGACAAATCGTCATTCAAAACCCGGATTAGTAAGCATTCACAAGTTGATCGATTAAGGTTCTTGATCATTGGTTATGTTGTAAAAATAGAATCTCTTCCGTTTCAATGGTTGAGTTTTCAGTTTTAAAGAATGTCTTTGATTCACACTATGAGCGGCAGTTTTATGAATTATTATTAATAATACTCAACAACCCATTAAATAACATTCGAAATGGATAAAGTAAAGTAATTTTAAATCTTAAAAATATTTAAAACATTTTATTTTTATTATCTAATAATATCTAATTTTAAATAAATAAATGAATTATTGTTTTCCTTTAAAATAACTTTAAAAAAGTAATTAACAATTATAATTGCTGACGATAGAAAAAAAAATTTCCAAAACATGTTCAATAATCTATTTTCTAAAATGACTTTAACAAAATTATTTTGCAAAAATATAAAATTTGAGTTCATAAAACTAAATTATATATATAACGACTGAAACCAATAAAAAGAAGAAAAAATAATGCTAATATTTATATTTTAACTCATAATAATAAATAATATTTCATTTGAGATAATCTTTTACAATATCAAAAACTGAAAGAACAAAAACCAACATTAATAATTACAACAATTAAAACTAGTAATAAATTTTTGTGTCTTCAAAATGATTTTTTAGTGACAACAAAAATTTTGTTGCTTTTTTAAAACAAAAAAAAAGAAACTAAAAATAGAATAAATATTATTTGAATAAAATCGTTAATTGTTAGGAAAATGAAAAATAATTATTAATTAATTTATTATAATTATTTTTTTATGAGGAAAGAAACGTCTTTTTATAAGAAATTACAACAAGAATAATCCGTCTTTTGGATGTGGAGAATTGGAATGAGATACGGTGATGAAGAATATTAGTTTTTTATTATAAAAACCAACTTTATTTTGTAAGCGAAAAAGGAGTTTAGAAAGAGTGTTTCTGTATTCCCTCCAATGGCGACTTCGCTATTGTCTTACTATTTTCATTAGGACAATTCTCCCATTATTACCGATGAGTGAATGGACAAAATAGGATATTACGAGATTGAGATTGTTATGAGTACGAAAAGGTAAAGTTTTTTTGAAAGGGATATTTCGTTTATACTATAATTAAAAGTAAAATTCTTTTTTTTCATAAAAGTTGAGGATTTTTAACTTAACTAACTTAAATGAAACCGTTTTTAATTGACAAGATTGACGAACCAAGACGAAATTTCAAGTTGGCTTATTTCCAATTTTGATGAAGTAAATTGAAAAAAAGGATGTTAAATCTTCATATACTTCTATTTGAGATTTGAGGGGTACGATAAGTTATTTCGGGTATGATAGGGAATGTATCTAATACAATTAGATTACGATAACCATTAAGAAAACCACATTGGATGAATTTGGGTTCGAATAGGTCGTCACAACAAAAAGTCTCGTTTGAAGGAATATACACTCGTTAATAAACTAGTTAATGTAAAGAATTAGTAGAGTGCTCAAAATTGAATTTATAAATGAGACAAAAACGTCATTTTTTTTAGAAACGTTGATAGATTACCGATATCTTATATGTTTACAGGCATATAACAAGAACTATTTGACAATAAACAAAAACTAAATTATTCTTTCAGTGTCCCGATGTTTCATCACCGAACGATTCATCATCTTTTTATTTTTAATTTGGAAAATAAATCACACTTTTATTTTATATTTTTGAGGACTTGCTTCCCTATTTTGAACGAATGTATATACGAGGAAGACGAATGTCTGCTTTATTTTATCCTAGTGTTTGGAATCAACTTGAGTCAGCAATTGACAGCGTCGCATGTACAAGCAATATTGACGAAGGATGTTATATCCGCATTCAATCATTACTTTTATGCAATCATACGTTCCTGTGGACTTTTGACTCGGGGAATAAACGAAGAAACAGCTATGCAAACTGCAAGTATTTTACAGGCCACAGCCGGAAGTCAAAGAAGGCCAAAGAAAAAATATGTACAACTTAAAGACCAGATCAGGTCTACAATTGAAAGTTATGGAAGATTTAACGTTTTTAAACGCAATCAATCATTTGTCATACTCTTAATAAATTATATTGTTTTAATGTTTATTTCAATTATTCTTTTTTCACAATATTGTAATTAGTAATATTAATTATTGTAGTTCTTATAATCAATACATCAGCTTTTATATTTATTCATTAGTCATAATATTAATTCATTATTGGTTCATTAGTTATATTAGGTGTGATAAAAATGCTTTGTTGAAAAAGTTATCTAATTGATTACGAGTTATCGTTAAAATGATATTTTATTCAGTTTAATATTTAAGCAGGTGTGATTAATCGTCCAGTGATGAAGAGTACTAGAATCATATTTTCTTATGTTAACACTATAAATTCTTATATTAATATGTCATAATTTGTGATAATATTTTATATCATATTTTTTTTATATCAAAAACGTTATAAAATTTTTTTTTAAAAATGTAAAATTAAATGATTTGATAAAGATTATAAATTCATGTATCAATTACTAGCGAATGCATTTCAACTATACAGCCCTTATTGTCGGAAGAAATAAGTAATTTAAGCTTCCTAAATATATAAATAATATTTACATATTATAGTATTATCATATAATGATTATTCTCTTATATCAGTCTTTATTAAATAAAAGTTTTTATAAAGCTTGCCAAGATAAGTGATTATAATATCATTACAGATCTAAAATATTTACATTATTCAACTACACCAGCTAAAAATGACGCTGCGGAAGTGCATTGTTAATTATTAACATCAACCAAGTCACTAAACAATCGTTTTTTACTCTAAATAGATTAGACAAAGCCATCGTTAAGTTAGTTTGTATGCGAAGCTTACTTTCTCAATTTTTTTACTAGATTAATTATATGTAAAAAGTGCATCAGAATTAATATTTCTCTATTTAGAATTACTTCTAATGGCGAAACATCTTCGAGTGGCAAATGGATTAGTGCAAGGTCAAATCAAACAAGTTTTAGAGAGAGAAGTCGTCGAATTCCTAGCCATACCTTATTGCAAGCCCCCGGTCAATGAATTACGATTTCAGAAATCTCAGCTCTTTGAGACGTATTCAGATAAAATAATAAATAAATTACATTTTGAAACTTGTCCTCCTCAACTGATCACAAGGATTTTTGATGGAAAAAACGAAGATGAGGAAACTTGGATACCAAAAGAAAGACAGGATGAAGATTGTTTGTATGTTAATGTCTGGTGTCCGCTAGAAATTTTAAATGGAGAAAAACCTCATCCTGTGTTAGTGTGGATATATGGAGGAGGTTTTGTCAGTGGGAGCTCGAGTTTGGATATTTACAATGGATCGGTCTTAGCTAGTCAGGAGAATATCATTGTCGTTAGTTTTAATTATCGAATTGGAATGTTAGGATTTTTATGTATGGATGACGATCTTTTGAAAGGCAATTTAGGAATTGGAGATCAGGTTCTTGCATTACAATGGATTTATGAAAACATAAACGTTTTTAATGGCGATCCTAATAATATAACAATTTGTGGAAATAGTGCTGGAGGTTGTTCCGTATCGATACATTTATTAATTGAAGAAAGCTGGAAATATTTCCAAAAAGCAATAATACTCAGTGGAGTGTGCTTTTCAGATTGGGGATTCCTTCCTAAGAAAGAACTTGTTCGACGTAGTGAGAAGGCCGTCAATGAAATATTAGATAAATACAAATTTTCCATTAAATGGAATGAAAAACTACAATTAAAAGACAAAAAATCAATACTAACTTTTTTACAATCTTTAGATTATAAAGAATTTCTAAATGAAACGGAAATTGTTAATGGGATTTTGCAGTTTGCTTGGGTTCCGTGTGTTGATGGAGAGTTAATTACTAGCGATCCTCGCGACTTGATGAGAATGGGGAAACATAAAAAATGTCCTACAATATTTCTTAATGTCGAAAACGAAGCAAGTTTTTTTATTATTGCTCAATTTCCACAAATAGAAGTCGATAGTGAAAAATTAGTCGACGTGAAATATTTCCGTGAATGTTACGAGTTTTACCCCCAATTCCCTATTCCCTGCGACGAGTCGACCAGAGACAAGATCAAGAAGGAGTACGAACTACTTGATAACAAATTGTCGATCAGTGCACTTGACAAGATCCTTTCCGATCAGTGTTTTGTATCCGGGTCTATTGAGATGGCAAATCTTTTAAGTAGGTCAAATCAAGAAACGTATTACTTGTGGTTTAGAACGTCTTCACCCTCTCCACATTGGCCAGAGTGGTGTGGAGTTATGCATAGTGAAGAGATATACTATCTCTTTGGACACGCTCCCGAATATTGTCAATCAGTAATGGAAAAGTTTGGACTTTTTATAAAGAACGGGTAATTAAAAATCATAAATTGATATTTTAAAAAATTTATATTTCACATATGACAAAGGATTGTGTCATAAATTGCTGCTTTTTTGTTGGGGTATCTATGTTACCATTAACTTATTTCTAAAGCGAATTTCAAAACAAACAGTTCTTTATACAAATATTTATTTATTATTTACAGATAAGAATTAGACTAAAAACTTATCTGATTGATTTAATAATTTGAATAGCTGGAAAAGTATTTCGTACTTGCCCCGATTCAATATAGAATATTTTTTTTCCAACTGTAAGATAAAGTCTAAATTATAGAGAAATGTATTCTTGTGCAAATAAATTATTTTTCAAAAATATTTCTCTCAAATAAAAATAGAAGAGCAAATTTTGTTTTAGGTAATCTGATTTTGAAAATTTATTTTGAATTTATTTTAGTAAGTTTTGAAAAATTATTTTAGTAATTATTTTAATATTTTACCCATGACCGTTATTACGGCCTGGATTAATTATATATTTTAATTTTATAAAATTAATGTTCCTTTAGGAAAATATAATATCAGTATGTATATATCAAAAATAATTATATTAATTTTTTAGTTTTTATGATAAAAATAAGTATGTATAATTGTTAATTCAAAAGTTAGTTTAATATTTAAGACATGTATATTTTATTATTGTTGTTTTGTTTAAATAATATATGTAAAGAGGGTTTTTGTTAATTTTTTAATTTGCAAAAATAGGAATTTCAATTTTTTAAAAATTTTGAATTATAATAAAAATTAAAAAAAATATTGGAAAATAAAATTAAAAAAAGGAAAATAAAAATGAAAATTTGTTTAAAAACAAATTTAACCTTTGGTTGCTTGAATAAATTTTGAAAGTATTAATTTCTTTTTGATTTAGAATGGAAGTGAATTTCCAACTTAACAATATATAGTGCGGTAACTAGATAGAAGTTTTTAAAAATAACGTAAAAAAATTGAGTCTTCATTATTGTTCTCTTACAAACTCATTGATAATTTGCTGTACTCTCCAAAGGCTGATGACATTCTCTTTTCTCAAACTTTCGATATAAAGTTTAAAATTCCGGTAACCAAAATGTTATTTAGTGTTAAAGTTACAATAAATACATTTATATTGCACTGATTTACGTTAATCTTTCATGCTACATCATATAAGCAACTCTAATTGGCTTATTTAAATTTTCATCTTTTATTTTCCATTCTTGACAATCAAATCAAACTTAAAAATTTACCCAAGAAAGATCTACTTAAGAAGTTTTAACTATGATCTTCGCATATTTTCTTACTGATAAAACGAAATTGTTCTTAGTCGGAAGCTATAAATTTAACTTTTAAAACTAGTAAATCAAAAAATTAAAATTTTTTATCCATTCTTTATGCAGACACTTTGCCAACAAAGTTTTCAAAATTTAAAAATTTAAGATTTTAAAAATTTTAATTAAGAAAACAAAAAAATCAATATAAACTATTTATAATTTATAAATAGATATCTTGCAATTAATGTTGTTCGGGAACTCCGAATTTTCCGTTTTTCCAATTTTGGGATTTTAAAAAGTTTTTTGGATCAAATTTTTACATAATCATTTATTGTCATCGAGAATAAGTAAGTGTGCAAAGTTTAGAGAAAATTAATTGAGTAGAAGGCCTTCAAAAATAGGTTTCTAAATTCCATGGATATACATATATATATATATATTTATGTATAGAAAGTGAGCTAAGAAAAAGAATCGAATAACATTTTCTTTATGAAATCTGTTTCTTTGATCATTATATCAAAATGTCAATTTTTTAGTGTTATAGCCCTTCCAAATATCAAATAGAAGAGTACTTTTATCTTTATAAGGAAAATACTGTCTTACTCAGAATGCGATTTTATTTTTTTATGTTTTCATTTTTAGAAATCTGCAATGTTTGATAAATACGATACGCTTTTGTTTATAGAACTTCGTAAAGCAAAAAAGTAGTTAAATTGTTAATCAAAACTTAAAATCCAATTAAAAACGTTTATTAATTTCGACGGTTTAACCGTCATCGTCAGAACAAATGATTTTTCAAACGAAATTTACCTATATAGTGCAGTTAATGATTATGCAATCAACACGTAATCAGTACATCATTTAAAAACTCTCAATAAAGTTGTAGAGAGTGCAGTTTGAACGTTAATTTTAGGATCCAAAGATCTTATACATAACGCTTCACATGTCACTCTCTCCCAATAATTTTTAAATTGAGTGCACAGAATTTTAAAGTGTTGTGAAGTTATATCTCCTTTACATTGTCTTCTATGTCCTGCAATGTTACTTCCACCTTCATTGCGACTGTGTTCCTGGATTCTCTTACAGAGATGATGAAATAAATTGTTAATATTTAAAAATTATCAAAACTTATTCAAAAGAACTTTATTACACGTAAGTTCGATCTGCTAGAACAACTTGACTTATTCATCATGGGCAGAAGGTAAAGGGGTCGAGAATTGAACATTTGGTAAAAATAATTTAATTATTTTTTTATTACGAATGGGAAAAAACATAAGATATTTATTGAGTATATTTCATTGTAACATTTAAACACTATTTAGAACTTTACCGAAGGAATTATTGTTGTACAATGAAGACTCAAGAAATTATATTTCTATTGACAAAAACAATTGGGTGAATGAGCAATTTTCAGATGAAGAATTTAGAAGAGTTAAATTTTGGGAAAGTCTCAGAATCAAGTCAGAACACGATTGACGACCAAATTCGAAAATACAGAATCTTTCGATCATGTTATTTTTATAAGGACATTGTTTTAGTAAACGTCGTTTAATATTGAGATAAATATTTTGTTACAAAGTTTGATCATTAAACAGTTTTCAAATTTTGAATTATACAATAATTAGTTTTGTTATATGTCTTTGAGATAGCAATTATAAATATTATTCATGATAGATAAAGGGATCGATGTTAATATGTGCAAAGTATAAACGACAACATTTGCCGGAGAGTTCTTATATATATATATATATATATATATAT
>MQRK01211141.1:6550-17401 GCA_001938485.1 Girardia tigrina | reverse complement strand
ATTTGAATGATAATAACTTCAAATAATAATTTAATGAGAAAATATGTTTCATTCATACCCCTGACAGAAAATCATAAGTAAACATTTCGATGGATAAGAAACAATAATATCATTATAAACTATTAAAATTAATCATTGCTCACCTGTTTGATTGGGACACCCCGTTGAGATTAACTTTAAGGACGCCATTACTTTTCTGAGTGTGTGACAACCCAGATCCAGGCAAAGGGCTACCCTGAGAACGATGGAGATCCATAACATAGGCATAATCGCCGTCTGCTGCCACTTGATCATATACTGGGTCATGTTCATCCAGTACAGTTGAAGGATCGAGTGTACTTCCAAGAGGCAAGGATGATCTATGTTTTCTTGACTGTGGCCTTGTTTGGTTGCTATAGACTTGATAAACATGACTTTGTGGACTCAGTCGCATTGAGGCCTCCACGAGTACATCTTGGCAAAGAGTTCGAAATTCCGGAGTGGATAATCGGGCCAATTTTTGCCTGCCTTGATTGCGTGTCGGACTGTAGTTAGGATTAGGAGGTAAAAAATACAAAGTGAGATCCTTATTCGACTGGGGCAATATGTCATTTGTATCTCGTCGATCAACTTCATCACATACATCAATACAAAGATCCTGAAAACGTCATTTATTAATTCAATCAATGATATTATGCCATACACACAAAAATTAAACAATACTGAAC
Organism: Girardia tigrina; assembly: GCA_001938485.1. Taxonomy (NCBI): domain Eukaryota; kingdom Metazoa; phylum Platyhelminthes; order Tricladida; family Dugesiidae; genus Girardia; species Girardia tigrina. Next base: position 16,694 of record MQRK01211141.1, on the reverse strand, counting down.
AAACTAAACTAAAATCAACAACTGTTAATTGATAAAGTAAATATAATAAATACCCACAACGAAAGCGTCGTTTGGAAGATTCTGAATGCGAGATCGTGCCTTGTCAATATTCTGCTTAGAATTGTTTAAACCTTTGTCAGTAGATAATTTCGGAATGAGAAAATTATTAACAATTTTTCCTGGATCATTTAAATCACAAATAGAATGGTCTACAGTTTGTCTACATAAAAAGTAGCTAAGATTATCGGTTATTTCAAACTGGGCTTCCAACAGACAAGCAATTAGAAGCTGCCACTTCAGAGGCTCCTGGCTCGACTGAGACTTTTTATGGGCTATCTAAAATAAGTGATAAATTATTATGATAATGATTTGCTATTTCAATAACTCATTTTGGAAACAGACACAATTAACCTCGAAAATTATTAGTAAAATCATATTAATAAGTGTTTAATGGCATTGAAAGAGAGACCATGAAATCTAGCTCTTTCAGCCAGGCTCGAATTTCAAATAACTTTTCTTTTAGTGAAAGTGGTGATCACAATTTTCCCATGAAGATTGTGTAAATAATAAATGTAAATTGCGCACTTTAACCCATTAAAAATTAAGACAAAAAAATTTAATTTAATCTTAAATCAATACATTCGGTTATCGTGACTATCGTATACATCTTTATTAATCAATTTTTGTGCTCGATTAATTTCGATATTACGATGATGACGATAAATGAATGTAATAATTTAAGATTAAATTAATTTGTTTATTTCTTAATTTTTAATAGGTAAACTTGTACAAATAGCATCTATTATTTACACAATTTTAATGGGGGAATTCGGATCACTACACATATTTATTCTCCTGAGTCATTTCCTTCTATTCCTAGAAGATAAAAGTCACGTGGAGAAATAAAATCTAAGAGATTATTTTTTATATTTTAAATATCTATTAAATATTTACGTCAAACTTTTGATTATTTATTTAAATAATTTGACGGATTATAAAACATTAGAAATTCATTAAACCAATTTGTGACTAAACAATTTAATTCTTCCAAAATAAATAAACTATTTAGATAATCTGATAAATGGATAAACATATTTTAGATGGCGACAAACATTAAAGAAGGATTAAATCTTAAAAATGAAGTTGTCCTGAAAATACACAAAGAACGGTTCTAAAATCTGAGTTTTAAAATTCTACTTGAGTATATGAATAATATAATAATATCTGAGATGACAATACAATAAAAGGATTAATTCAATATTCAAATAGTATTCTTTCATTAATCAGCATCAGCTGATTGAATTAGTTCAATTCTTTGATAAATTCGATTAAGAAAAACAAATTAAGATCAGATTAATTCCCAATAATCATGCTGAAGAATATAAATGGTATTGGGTGACTTGTGGAAGATGTTGGAGATATTGACCAGTGAGGCATCTAGATATCGAGGATATGTAACAGTCGGACAACCTTGCCGACATTGTTTGGATGGTACCATTTCACATTGGTTGTATTATAATAAGATATGTAAATGTTTCAAGGCAGTTTTTGACATTTTAAAAAACATCTATGAATAATTTCTTATTTATACTAATTTAAGTTAACGTAGATATTACCAAACTGTGGTTCTTAGACCCTTTTAAGCCCACGAAATGAATAAATAAATTTTATTTTAAATTCCTATTGGTTGACATTTTATTTAAATTTAATAAGATAAATCAAAATACACAATAAATGTTTTGGGTTCTTGATCGAGATTAAGACTCATTAACACCAAAATTTTATTTCTAACACAATTAACAATTATTCAAACAATTTTTAGTTAACATTTTTTTAATAACAATTTTTCGTCGAGGAACTTTTCTTCGTTTTCTTTTTGACCAGATTTTTATATAAAAATATGGAATTATAAATACTGATAAACTATTTTAAAATTGAAATTTTTTATTCTCTTTATTTTGAAAATTTACATTCCACTATTTTATGCAACTTAATTTAAATTAAAACCAGCATAATTTATTGTAGTCATATTTTTACTAAATTAACCAAAATGATTTTTTATTATTTTAGAATTAGTTTAATGTTATTTTCTTTTATTTGTGAAACGTTTTTAATTAATAAAAGATTTTAACGTATTATTTATTATCAATATTTCAGTTTAAAAGCATTTTTACCGACAATTATTTTAAATACAATGCAAATTTTAAATACAATTTCAATACAAAAAATAATTTACAGTATTTAAATTTTTATTATTATTACGATAAAATATTATTACTATGATTAAAATATTATAAAATATAATGATTATTATTATGATAAAAGTTTTAATCTTTATTTCTTTTTACGAAAACTGTTTAGAATTAAGTATTTTTCAAATCTTTAATTTGCAGAATTTCAAACTACCTTTAAAATTTAAAATTATCTGTTTTTTTAAATTACATCTCTGCAAACAAAGTTCATTATCTTATTTTTTAGAATAACTTTTAAAATTAGTACAAACATAATTATCCTTGTCTTTATATATTTCTTTTAAATCAATTATTTAAAAATCCATTATTTCCCAATTAATTTCATTTTAAGTTTTTGCTCTACAATTAAAATTTGATTATTTCCGAAAATAACTTTTTAAAATTAATTAAGATATAATTTTTTAATTATAATTGCTTTAAAAACTTTTGATTTTAAATATTTCCTTATTTTAGAAATTCTTTATAAAAATTAATTGTTTCAAAAATTTTAAGATTGAGCCTGTCCTTTACAAATGCTAAAGATATTGAAAGAAACATGGTATGAACACAAATAAATACTTGAAAATTAATAAATTTATTCTTATCAAAAATGTGAAGAGAAATCGATTCAACCTAAACTTGAAGGAAATAATAAAAGAAAGAACGAATCTGCTGTCAGGGAGGATTTAGGCGCAACTCTTATTCTAAAATTAGAAGTGGACAGATGCTCGGACTCATAAATCATATTCATTGAACATCTCGAATGGAAATAATTCAAGATTCACTCTCTAAATGAGAGTGGAAATAGTACAAGTAATGTTTGCTTGTGTTGTTCTAAACAGATATATCAAATTAATTATTTATTCATAAATGTATTCGTAAATCAGTTGTTAATCAAGCCGCTCTTATTTTAATTTACTCTCAGAAATGCTTTCCAAAAATGCATAAATTACAAATGTATTTAAAAATACACATTTCTTATAAATCTAATATTATAAATTAAAAGCAGAAATGTCCAAGGCAGCACAGAACGAATTTTAGAACACTTAGTCTACACATACTGATATTTGGATTTATCATGAAGATAAAATTGGAAGAGCTTGAAAAATGCCTTTTAGATAGAATGTAGAATTATCTTGATAGAAGTCAACATGTTATAATTTCATTCCGGAGCCGCATTATGGCAAATGGACAGACTAAATATATTGAAAATGCGTCAATAGGAATACTTTAATGAGGTTGACTTTTCAATCTTCTTGCTTTACTCTACTGCTAATGGAGGACTCATGCGGTATTGGGGTAGCTGACATCCTTTTTAAAACCAATTATTTCGAATCTCTGTTTTTCAGACTCCTCTGTAGTTATCTATCTCGCCTGGTAACATTAAAGAGCGATATTGGCTTTTAATTTATTTATAAATGGGAATGCTTTTGTGAATAATAATAGGGGAAGAATATTGTTAGATTAATAATAAATGTTGTAAAAACAGCGGCTTTGATCTGCAGTTACAAAAAAGAATGGATTTTTATAATAATTCAATATAATATTATTAGTTTATTTAGTTTTACGTATTTTTGGAAAATATATTAATAATAATTCCCACAACCTAACTCAAATATATTGATGACCTTTTTGTTTTAAATTTGTATTAAGACACTTGAAAAACTCCTCAGAAGGATTCAATGAGGTAAATTTCGCCGTTTAGAGCAATCCTTGATTGTTATATAAAACAAAAGGGTAAATGGATACCGCCAGTGAATTCGGATTTCTCAAGACTCTGCGTATACATTTTTTTAAAATTGGGAGTATAGTTTATGATTCATTTTACAACAAAACTTTTTTTAAGTAAACGATAATCAGAACTGTTCGGCATAGAGCACTAAATAACCAGGCAATGTTTACATCTAATCTTATTAGGTATATTTTTATACAGGCAATTTTGACGCCTATGTTATATGTTCCAAGATATAGAATTAAAAACTGAAATATTAATTATCTAATTGCTGTTAAATTGTGTTAAAGTTTATAAAAATGTACCCTTTCAAATAAAGGAATCTTTATTTGTATAGAGTTACTAAAAGTCATCAAAATGTCCATGCAATATTTATTTAAATTTGAAGAACATTTTAAGGTTGATCCGACTCTTTACTATTAGTCAATATACAAAGCTTTTAAAGGTCAAACAGATGCATAAAATAAAATCCAAAGCTTTTTTCAATATTTTAAAAAATGAAGGAAAAAGATATAATTTAACCTGTTTAAACATATGGAATATGGACAGAACGACTGTTTAAAATGAATCGCTGGAAATATTGTACTGACATGAAAGTCCAAAAGTCGGTTTCAACTCTTTCAACGAATCAACAAAAGCTTGTAAAATAAGTTGCAACGGTAGATGGAAAATATCAAATCAGTTTATTGTTGTAAAGCAGTAAGAACATCCAAAAAACTTAATTTTTCAAAAAAAACGGATGGATGATACAAAAGTCTATAAAAACCTGAATTTTCTGTTGTCTGAAAATTTAAACCTTGCAGAAAACAGATGTTTGTTTAAGATTCTTTGAGTTCCCGTTATATGGATGATAAAAACGCCTGCGAGTAATATGGCATATATATGGTGAGATTCCCAAACGTTTCATCGCATGACATTTGCTCACATGGTCATTGCTTAAGAGTTCTTAATTAAAAAATTTTATTGAAGATCTCGCGTTTTCGTATACCGGGATTAACTCCCGCGAAAGCAAAGTCACCACCAATGTCTCTTTTAAATTATCGGATACACCTGCTGCTTTAAAATATCTATTACAACTCGTAATAAATACTTCGACATAGTCATCCCGTTTAAAATGCTCCGGAATCAATCTNGAGATTAATTGGTCCGAGTTTGTGGCAAAGGCCGCCATATTAGAGGTTCTTGGAACATCGTCGGAATTATTACTATGAGATATTTCTGACATCAAAACTTTTATTATACCACACAAAAAATGTTTAAATCTAATATTTAAACAAACTTTTTTATTTTTTTGAGAAACAATTTGTTTTATAAATATTAAACCGATATAAATAAAAATACTTATAAATATTCATTATTGATTTTTTTATTACTTTTATAAATCAATTTTAAATTACGATAAAATTATAAAATATTTAATCGTTTCGTTTAATTTTATTATTTTTTTTAAATCGTTCCACATATAAAAATTATACATTTTACTTTTTATATTATATTAAAAACTCTCAAAAATTTTTTATTATTAGCAATTTAACTGATCTTCTTAATTTTAGTAATTTTATTTTTTCAAACGTTACATATTTAATTATATAAAAATTTTAATTTGTACATATTTAACATAACATTTCAAAAATTTTCATAGCATTTTTAATTCCTAACAGAAGTCATTTCGAACATAGATATAAAGAAAGAAGAAAATAAGTCTTAGGAACGACCAGATGATCTTAATCTACTGCATATGAGGAATTAGTAATTGATTTTATATCCTTGCTGATCGACCAATTTGATCGGTAAGTAAGATGCAATATCAAATATCCAGGAATCAATACCCAAACATGTACCAGTATCTGGATTTTGCGAGGGTATTATGATTTTGCTGGAGCGGGTTACGTGCAATGATTCTGGGTATTTTCTATCTAAAATAAAATTGAGCACTACTCTAGCTCATTTGAGGAATAACAAAATCGGATCCCGTTACAATGAAAGATTCCAAAAATTGGTAAATAAAAAGAAAACTCAGTTAATTTATTAAAAATAATTAAATTATATAGTTAAACTAAAATAAAACGGTGATTGAATTGATAAGTTTGCTTTCAAAAGACTTGGCCAGAAAGCGGTGGCCGGACGATCAACGATACGGTCTATTTATGCCCCCATAACTGCTACTTAAATTGCATTAAAATATTTATCAATCATTTAATGACAGAACAGGCCTGATATTCTAGGCCAGCTTCAATGGCGATTTAAGGGATAAAATAACATCGAATAAATTCAATAAAATATTGGACACCCTCAAAATTGAATCTTATGGAAAATGTGTAAGGTTTATATTATTTATTCAAACTCTCATAAAATATTAAAGAACAACTCATAAGCATCCCTGTTTTGTTCAAGTACCCACTTGAATTTTATGTTACTTGTATTACGTACATAAAGTTCACAAAATGTCAACGACCGCCACTGTGGAGTAAAGTACATTCTCTTTCTACTTCTCTGACGACTCATTCCCATTCGATTAGATAGTGAAATTGTCGTTTGTCAAATGAATAAATGAGCGACTACCGATTATTGCGACTGTCAACAACAAAAATAAACAAATATTCAAGACTCTAGTCCTGAGAACTAATATCAAGATTTTGATGAGAATAATTAACAATGAGCTCTACTTTGCGATGGGCACCGAGATATTTACCGGATGGAAGATTTCAAGTGGCCCCTCAATCCATTAACATTGGCTTTATATGACTACATAATTTTGTTTTATCACAATCGTTGTTTTTGTAGAATTATTTATATTTTATAAATCGTTGTCGGAATATTAATATTTATAATTAGCATAATCACAATAATAAATATCGTTGTTATGAAAATTCATCTTGCCAGCGTTGACGAAATGGAAATTAGTGAAAGCGAGTGCCAGTCATCGCGAACACACGGATAAAATTATCGTGAATAAAAGTGCAGAGTGCTGCGAGAGCACATCGACAGTCGCAGATGTTCGGTAACATCAATTTGATAGCAAAATTGGTATTTCGGCGATGGATTCTGGGAATGCGAACTGTATCAGTACCACGATTGTCATTCTCCAAATCGATAATTAACCCCAAGGCTATTTTGTGCCAGATTTCATTACTATATTTGTCGTTTTTTAAATATATTTTATAAACAATTTCCAAGAAACTAATTTTTATTAAGATTTTTCCATTAAATAACACTTGAATACTTTTTAAATTATTAATAATTATTTTATAAACGTAATTTAAATTATTCCGTTTTTTTAAATAAATAAATAAATTTTTGAAAAAAGAGTTTAAAAAACGAATCAAGAAAGAGAATTATATTTGTAATTTTTCTATTTATATATTAAATTAAATTTATTTATAGAATTATTTTGGGAATATTTATTGAAATACCGATCCTAAATGAATATGAACAACGTCACTTGAAATATTATTTATTGATAATACTGTAAAATCCCGGCCATAAGCTGCATCGCGTATGAACTGCTGAGAACATTTTAATAAAAGTGTATTTTTAGTCGTATAAGCTGCAGCAAGTATTAGCTGCACCATTTGCGTTGATGACACATGATTTTAAAATCAGAAACCTGTCATTAAAAAACAAATGTCACAGTGACAATAACCATTTTGTTTTAATTGTTTATGTTGTTTATTGCACTGTTTTAATCCTTGATTAAAATGGATAACGATTCGGAACAAAAACAAAAGAAACAACGAAAATCTTTTAGTTCAGCAAAGAAAAAAGAAATTATTGAATTAGCTCTTCAGTTAGGAAACATAAGGGAAGTTGCAAGACGATATGATATTAATGAAACTGTTATTCGACGATGGATCGCCCAAGAGTCTGTTATCAAAGCAATGAATCCAAATAGAAGATCTATGCGTGGTGGTAACGTTAGATATCAGGAATTGGAAACTTAATTACACGAATGGATCCTAATTCAACGTGAACGAGAACTTCAAGTGTCGGTTGTTCGAATTCGTTTTCAGACCCAAATAATTGACAAAGAGATGAAGAATTTGTCGCGAGCTCTCAGTGAACTGATAATTTCATGAAACGCAAGAATTTTTGTGTTCGACGATCTACCATGAAGCAACAATTGCCGAAAGATTGGGAATTTCAGATGGCCAAGTTTAGAAGCACTATCTCAGATTTAAAGAAGGATTTGCACGATAATCAAATCGGTAATTTTGATGTAGTATCCGTTCAATGTGACATGCCTTTATGGCACACAGTTGAGACTAAAGGTGCCAATGAGGTTCGAATTAAAACTACAGGATATAAGAAAAAATGTTTTACCGTCAATCTATGTGTTCTCAAAGATGGTACTAAACTTCCGCCTTTTGTTATTTGGACACAAAGAAACTTCCAAAGACTTGCATTCCTGAATCAAAGCTTGTTATTGCAACTAATGGATCTGGTTTGATGAATCATGAAACTCTTGAGATATGGCTCAAGAAAGTATGGAAGAGTCGAATTACATTGCCTCCAAACAAACCATGGAACCAGGATCCAAAAGTACCATCATTGCTTTTATTTGATATGCATCGCTCACATCTTGTCACTATTACACTTGATAAAATTAAGAAGGAATCCGAAGTAGCTTTCATACAAATAACATGAATGTGAAGGAGTCTCCTCCAAACATTGCAGTTTTTCATGACCTTATAGAATTACTAGAAAATTTCACTTTTATTAACAATAAAAAGTGTGATGTTGAAAATTGAAATAAATAAATAATATTATCTTCAAATTGAATTGTTTTTTAGTTCTATAAGCTGCAATTCAAAAATGTTGCCTTTATGTACGTATCAGCTGCAGCTGATACTCGGGATTTTACAGTATATTTTGACTGAGTACCGTAATTATAAATTTCGATGATTATGAGTTCTGCTAAACATTTGTGGATATAAATGCAGTAAACACCGGACATTATTGGGAGAACAAATAACTATGAAACACAATCATATAAAATTACTTCAAAAATTCGATTAAATACAGATAAAAAGAATTGCTGAAAAGTATTATTGACACAATTAATATATCAAAAATATGTGAAAAAGTTGTAAATAAAGGATATAGAAAAATGTATAGAAAAAATAAAAGGATATTGAAAATTGAAAAAGAATATAAATTTGTATAAAGAAACTGTAGACTTCCAAATAATGATGAAGCGAGGAAAGTATTAGAAATTTTGTCCGTGGAGTTCAGTACATTGCTCACTTAGTAAAATACTCACTTTGAAAAAGAAAACGTGTATGGAAAATATATTTGCGAATTAATATATTCAAATACGCGACGACATTTCATAAAATAAACTTAGTTTCTTGGTTTTAATTTTCGAAAACACGTTTTTTTATCTTTTTCAAATATGTGCATTTAATAAAATACTTGATAAATACTTGGATCATGTTAGAAATAAGTCCCTAGGGGCGAAATTTCAAAAATGTAGTTTTGGGTACCCAATTTTATTATGTGTATTTTGTATTAAATTTTATATTAAATTTTTAATTTAATTGTCATTAATAAAATCTAACCTTAGTAAATTGTAAAAACACGAGAAATGCGCTTTTATTTATTTTCAATCAAATCCAATAAGGTGCTCTAACAACTTTGATGAAAGTCTCTTTTGTGAAAGAATGCCATCGAGATAGACATTCATGTTCTCTTGTATGAGCATTTGTTATTGTACACATCTTTTACACAAGAAAGAGATATAATTTGTATTCAACGACTATTTTAAAGCAACTTATTTGCGAGATAATACGCCCAGGCTAATTACTTCACAGCGATGAATGGAGGTCCTATGCAAGTCTTAACGTTCTTTGATAACCTTTGTGAGCCAAATACATGAGTTGATAACCAGAATGTAGAGTTCTGTTGGAAGAGGAATAAACTGCGCTATAAGACAATGAAAGGCATTAAAATTGTTTTTTTTCAGGATTACATAAATGCGTTTATGTGATGAGAAAATAATATTGCTGATTCTTTTGAAAAATTAATGGAGTTGTTAAAAATAATGTTTTGTTAATAAACATTTTATTCATTGAAATTGGTATTCTTATTGTTAAAATTTATTTCTCTTTAACATATTATTATGGTCTTATCTTTAAGATGATCCAAATATTCTATATATATATATATATATATATATATATAT
>MQRK01211134.1:3420-22189 GCA_001938485.1 Girardia tigrina | reverse complement strand
AAGAATTAATTATAAAGTGGATCGACCATATGTTTCCTTTGATTGATTTAAGCAACGGTAAGGGTATTATTTTGGATTCGTGTCGAGTTCATTTAAGCCTACAGGTAAAAGAACATTGTATTAATAGAAATGTTGAAATGATCGTGATCCCAGGGGGATTGACACCTTATCTACAAGCAGGGGATATAGGAATTTTTCGTTCCTTGAAAGATTTGATATATTTTGGTATTAATGAATGGAAGAACTCTGATTCTCTTGTTTATACTAAAAATGGTAATCCAAAACCACCATCGAAGGAATTGATTTATTCATGGGTCGGAGAATCTTTAATGAATTGAAAACCGAAATCATAAAAAGTGCAATAATATCATCAGAATTTAGTTCAAACCCTGACAATTGGCATATAGCAAAGCATGATGTGTATGGTAGAAAGTTTTGCGAGGCTTGGGCTGTTTGAAACCAGATTGAACAATTTCCCTATGAGTCTATTTCCAGGGAAGATGTAGATGATCAGCATGTAGACTGTTTAGATAATAATGATGAAGTAGAATGTTTGGATGTCGTTAATGAATTAAGTATTATTGATATTTGTTTTCTTTTTTTATTCATATTTTGATATTTTTGTTAATGGGAATTGAAAGCACCAAATAGTATCACCAACTTAAAAAAAATTTAATGATAGTATTTAAATAGTATCAGTGATACTATTTGGCGATATCCGTTAATAGTGAGAAATGTTTGTTGCTTTATGTTTGAATGTTGTGTATTGATTTGGGAGTGCGTCACTCCTACCCAGGTAGCTGATCAATAATGTAGTTTTTTGTGTAAAACTAAATTAATATAAATTAAAACATAATTTGTAACTTTATTTTTCATTTAATATACTATTTTAAATGATTTTTAAATTTGATTTTATATTTTTAAATGAATACTTGGAATTAATATTTTTAAATAATTATTTATTTTAATTTGAAGCAGGGAATTAGTGTTGAATTAGTTCAGATTATCAAATAAAATTCTAAATCTTTTTGAACGATGTCTTGGAAAGAAAGCTATGCTATGGATTTTCCCAAGGATGATCCAAATTGTATTTCTAATAAATTGTGACTTCTCTTAACATTTATTATCAAAATTTTTTAATCATCATAATTTATAATGAAAAACGTGTTTTATATTCTTTATATTGTACATTTTAAAGTTTAAAATTGTAAATAAAATGAATAAACTTACTTATAACTAACATTTATTAATGAAAATAATTATTGTTTTCATCAAAGTTACAAATAACGTAAGAAATGTGGAAATTGTAAAACAAGAATATAATGAAAACAAACGAGACACTCTCTTCTCAATCATGTATACATAAGATTCGGAAAATAAATACGATTTAAGGTATAAAAAATACAATAAACATTAATAAATCATTCTATTTATACAATTATTAAATAATAAAACGAAACATTGATCGTATCACATATATAAAATACACAACAAATAAGCGGTTTTAGAAGAATAAAGTGTCTTTAGATTGGTTGTCTCTGGTATTATTTGTATTAAAAGAATATAAAACATTTAGTTTTTGTAAATTTTTATATTTTCCCATTTTATGCGACCCCGGAAACTGGTTTTCCGACGTTATACTTCATTGACGCCTCTTTTTGTCGCTCGTTTCTAAAAGAACTGATGCGCGCGTCAACCTGCAATTAAATAATATTTGAATACAAAATATTTAAATGTAGTATGTTCATTATAAAATAAATTCGGATAAACAGATCTAAAAATTGTTAAAAAAATAAATAGGTACAAACATGAAATACTTTTTATTGAAACATCAGATTCAAACAAATAGAGATAAAGATATATAAAAAAATAAAATATAAAGACGAATAAATATTCGACTTCTAAGAATGTTTTTGATCAAATCGGGAAAACATTTTTCAAAATCAATGACAACCTTAACAAAATTGTCCAAAAAAAGGAACACGTGGATTCAGTCAAAGGTACGCAATAAATAAAAGTATTTTAAAAGATTTTAATGTTTTAATAATTTCTGTTAGTATTGAATTACTATCGTTTTCAACATTCGAAACCAAATTCATTTTTATTTGCAAAAATTTATAATTCTTATTACAAACAAAATCAAACAAATTTTCAAATTTCTTTTAAATATTCGATTTGCCGACATTTATATTAATTTTTCAATTCTGATCGAATTTTCGAAACAAAATACAAATTTCAAAATCGATATTTAATTCGATTTATTTTTAATACTTTCTTATTACCGAATTACTTTAAAAAATTACAAAACATTTATTTTATTACAAACTAATAAATTAAAATTAACTCTTAATTCGATTGTAATCTAACTTCATTTTATCCAATAATATTTATTTAAAAATTTAATTATCTTACAAAAATTGATTTAATATTTTTACACACATTTTCTAAAACTTAAATCATTTCGAAATTAATAAAATTTGTCAGTGAAAGAAAACTAACCACTTTATAATTTCTACAGGTATAATCATTTCATTCATTTGAGTACTTCTTCAAAAAAAGAAAATTCTTGTTTGGATTAAAGAAAAACAATATTATGAAGGTCAAAGATATATTTTAATTTTTACTTTCAAGACCACATCTATATTGAAAAGATATGTCGAAGGTGGTATAATGAAAATATTAAACAAGTAGTGGTGGTTTCAGTGCGTAATAATCATTAAATTTTTATTATAATATATATTAATTTTGGATAAACCCTGCCCTACAAAAAGTCTTCGATCAGAAGTATATTTGACTCTTTTCTGTTGTAATATGAGTTTATTAAGAAAGTCATCTAAAATGAAAGAGTTATAAGGCTGTCATAGTATCAGTTTATTGAAGTGATAAAGTTTTTACTGTAGCTATTCTTCCTATTGGTTGTCTATAAATAGATTTCTTAGAAATGAAACGTTTTACTATTTCACTATTATTCACTATATTGCTAAGTATGGCATTATGAAAGGAGCTTACGGACTTTGAGAAGGGCGTCATCTATGGCTACTATCTGTGCAACAGATCTCAGAGTAAAATTACACAGCTAACTGGTCACCCCAAATCAACAATTGATTCATTTCTCCGAAAATATCGCACCACGTACAGTCATGTGAACAAGAAGCGACCTGACGGACCGAAATATTTGACTAATCGTGACCAACGATAGCTTGTTCGACTTGTGAAGCAGAAACGGCGCATGTCCTTAGCGTAGATCACTACAACGCAGGCCACACAAAGGCTAGCATGTCAACAGTTCGCCGAAATCTGTATTCATTGGGTTTTTACGGGAGAGTATGTACAAGAAAACCATTTATTTCAGAAGCCATTCGCATGCGGCGTCTTCGTTGGTGCAATGCCAAACGTATCCGAACGCCTGTTGATTGGTAGTATACTATATGGAGCGATGAGTCACCTTTTACGTTCTTCCAGTCCGATGGACGACAATTTGCATGGCGGCGCAGTGATTCCATCTTGATTGTGTTCTTCCAACAGTCAAGTACGGCGGCGGCTCCATAATGTTTTGGAGTTAATTCACAGTCAATGGAATGAATTGGTCAAGTGTACTAACAACATGAATTCCATGGAGTACCGAGCAATCCTTGACCATGAACTGCTTCCATTTCTCCCAGAAATTGCCGATATGTACCAATCCTTACGTCGCATCCCATTAAGGATTTCTTTGAAACAAGTGGCATAAATGTACTGGAATGGATGCAACAAAGCCCCGATTTGAACCCAATCGAATTTTGGATGAGGTAGACCGATGAGTTCGTAAAAGGTAGGTGCTTCAACGGAATGCCACTGAATTGGAACTTCAGCTGCGGGAAGAATTGACAAATATTCCTTCTCAGCTCCTGAAAAAATTGGTCGATTCTTTGCCAGACCGGGTAAGAGCAGTCATAAGAGCTAAATGAAACTGTACTAAATACTAATTTTTCCATTGTCTCAGCTGTTTTATGCATTCTATTTGAGTTTTAATGTTATAGAATTCATCGTGACTAGTTAAAAGTACGAAAAAGCTACTGACCGAAGACTTTTAGTAGGGCAGGATATAATTATATCATAAGTTCTCTGAAGTTCAGTAAAACATTAACAGACCGTCCTTCATTTTTATGTTGTTTGTTTGCAAAGGCTTCAAGAAACTTTTGACCGATACTAAAGGCAAAGTATATCGGCGAAAAAATAAAAAATCAAAATAAAAAATACAAAAAAGAAAAGCATACTAGGTTTCTTCTGAACGGCATAAAACGTTATTTTGCGCTACTTCTATTTATGACACTGTTCACTTGATTACTAATATATATGAAATATTTTTGCACAAGTATAATTAGCGTAAGTACATAAATATTAACGTATAACTATTACTGTATAACATCATGAACTGCTTACAATAAACCTCCTACATAGATGCAGATATACTTGTTTCTAAGTTGTTGTCAGTAATGTCTTTGTTACCCTTGTCTAAATAAGTAACATCAGAGCAATTAGTTCTCAAACATCAATCATTTCTATTTGTGCGTATTTTGTAGTTCCTGCAATTTTCACAATGTGGAATTTACGAACCATCAAAGAATGTTTTGTTTTTTAAATAAAATAAATTCAACGAAAACTTACAAAATGGTACAGAAAGCTTTCTTAACCAATTTTCTCCTATGTGAAAATAGTCCTCGATTAGTGGTCGAATTAACGTGGAGGACGAGCTACATTCTAGAAGACCGTTGACATAAAAGCTAAGATAACGTGGCACATACGAAGAAAATCTTTCAGATTATTCATCGAAAAAGTGTTAGAGATGGCTTAGGATTTTGGTATTAGAAAAGAAGTACTCCTTCCAATTTAACTGACCACTTGGAAATGAGAGATATTTTAGCAAGGCTTGTTCCTCAACACAGAATTTTATTCAAAAACAGTGGAAATTATTTTCAATTAAGAAAATTATCTCAGCTTCATGAAACATATTCCTTCAGGCAATGATATTTGAATATAAGAATTTGATATGAATAAATTGTAACAATCACCAGAATGATAATATTCCAGATAACAGAAGCCTAAAAAATAATGCCAAAGTCTATCGAAAACCAAAGTGTTTGTTCTTTTCAATTTTTGGATAAAGATTTCAGGACCACACAAGCTCATATAGAGGCGTTTTCTTTGGAGAAAGTAAATACCAGTTTGTGAGACTCCCTCTCCCTCGTCTTTGATTGTCAACGGGTAAATTGAATTGAAATCTTTGCTTGAAGGAAATCGTGCCAACTTTATTTTTGACTTCCTCGATAAGAGTCTGGTAGAACAATTGAAATCAATGGCATATTTTCTGAGTAGAATTTGACAAAAGCAATCATTTTGAAAATCAAAAATCAAATTGATTTATTTTTTATTATCAATAAAATTATCAATATTTTGTTAAAAACGAGCAATATTTTTGTATCATAAACAAAACCGATCTTCAGAAAGTGTTTTTTTCCTATTCACACCAATAGAAAGTCTCGACTCTTTATTAAAGCGTCCTTAGCAACACGACAAACAGCGTTGGTCAGCAATGATTTAGATAAACAAAAATTTCAGAATTTTCTAGATCTCAAAAATAAAAGAAAAATCCTTTGTACATAAAATCTCACTATAAATATTAATATAAAATTTTTTTAATTCTAATAAATATTTCCTTTTTGTAATAAAAATGCACCGCGATAATTGTTCACCACGTTTTGGCAAAATACCTAACCATCATCGTTCTCCAAATTCTAATCCTAAGACACCCTTCAAATATTATTGCTGGCATTAATTTCATATATTAACATATACAATCACTTTTATTTGATTTTATATTCTTTACCAATATTAGTTTTATTACTCTTCTGATGAAAATTAAAACCTTATTATTAAAGTTCGATGCCCCTCTCAATATTAGAAGTGAGAATTGATAGAATTGAAGTAAAGGGAACAAATTAGAGATATAAAATATTTTTAGTAAAATAAAAATAATTGATTAATAAAAAGGTTTTAAAATTAAAATTTTAAGTTCAAAGCAACTGCAATAGGCAAATTCTTACAACTATTTATCCCCTAAGGCGGCAATACAAACAAAACTTAACAACTAGTCATATTTTTAATCTTTTTTTTGTTTCTTATTTTCCCGATTTAATAGAATAAGATTTATTTATATATCTTATCTATTTCTAATGGAAAATTGCGATAATTAGAAACTGTTTTTCGGTCTTTTGATATTTTATTGTGATTCTACTGTATTACTCCGGAACTTCGCCGCCACTGATACTTGATTTTCAACCGACTTTATTTTGCAATTAAAGCAAAAATAAATCATGGGAAATGTTTATTTGAAATAATTTGGATTTCTATTGTTATATATAAATATGTATAACTTCTAAATTTAATACATCATTTCACTTTTTAATTAAAAAAATGAACTTTTAAATTAAAAATATCAACAATTTAATTAACATTTATTATGGCCTCCTCTTTTGCCTTGGATTTCATTGTTTTTTTTTAAATCTTGATACAATACCATTGGCAGTGTTAAAATTGATCCCCATTTGTGAGCTTAGATATATCCAATCTTGATTTAATTCAAATGCCCTAATTAGCCTTTCGTTATCCTGCAATGACGTTGTCTTGTATCTTTTAATTAAAATGTTCATGCTATCAATTTAAAAGTTGATATAGAAATTGGGAAATTGATTTTTTTAATTTAAAAGTTTATTCTTTTAATTGAAATGTTAAATGGTGTAGTAACTAATGATTATCAAAAATCAATCTTAAATTATGATCAATGGCTTTACAAATTATTTTATTTATATAAGTTAGTTAACATTTTCAATTTACCAAATAATTAAAAAAAATTTTTAATTTAAAATTTTAAGAAAATTAAACAATTAAAATATAAAAAAATGCTTAAAGTTTAATAAACTAAATATAAGGTAAAAAGGATTATGTAAAGCAAAAAAGAGTTAAAAATCTAAAAAGTTTAGATTAATTAAAATCGATATATTTTAGTTGGAAAATAATTAATAAAAGTTTTAAAATAAATAACAAAAACAATAAACGGGGTAAAATTTATAATTATTTTGAAAAAAATTAAAGTTAAGTTAAATATTTTTTTTTCAAAATGATTTTGAAGATAAAAAGTTTATAATAAATTAATTTTAAAATAAGTTAAATATTATTTAACAAACGTAGAAAATTGCAGAGATCAATTTTAAAAATTGAAAGTTTAATAAATTTTAACAAAAGTAAAAATTGGATTTTAAAGTAAATTTATAAATGGATTTCGGTGAAATGATTAAATCAACAAGAAATTTGTTTAAATACGTGTATTATTTCAATTAATAAATCTTTGTGTGTATTGGGTTCGAGATTAAAATCCGGAGTCATTATTCACAAACTTTATTTCTATTACAGCTTTCATTATTCAAAAATATTATGAGGAACAATATTTTAGTTACATAAACCAGATTTTAAAATTCTAAATATAAATAATAATATCGATATATGTATATGTTATTTTAAGTAGTTTTGCATAAATCATATTTGGTTTTGGTTTTATTTTTTTACAATGTTTATTAATTGAAATATAATTTTAGATCTTTAAAATTATTTGAATGGACATCTCCTGTAAAAATTCAATTCCTAAATAATTTTTTCTTTAATTTTAAAACATTCAAAAATTATTTTTTGAATAAACATTTCAGTGGATAATTAACTTCAATAAAATATTATGATTTTTATTTTACAACTCAATTTTAAAACATTCAATAACTTATTTTTTTATAAAAATTTAGTTGACAATTAATTCTAATGAAACCTTATGATTGTTTATTTTACAACTTCATTTTAAAACATTACTTTTTTGTAAAAATATTTATTTTCATTTTGTTTTGAGCTTAAATTATAGACATTCATTTTAATCAGACTTACTATATTTTTTAATTTGCTTTTCTAAAATTAGTGTTAAATTATTTTAACTTATCTCAACTATAAATATGATTTTTATTAAAAAATTTCAAAAATTTAAAGTTCACCAAAAAACCCTCTAATAATGTGAAATAATGAATTCTAATCTTGAATCCAACATTATCGAAGATTGTGTCAATGCTATTAACAATTTAGAAAAACAAAAATAGACAATTAATAAAGTTTTCTTGAAAAATTACCTTAGAGTTGTATAAAAGCTTTATTATTAAAACGTTAAATTAAAATATTATATAAAATAATTTAAAAAGTTATTGAATATTTATTGTTTTATTCGGTAATTGACTAAAATCTTTTACTGTAAACATTCATCCGTTTATAGCTGTTTTGGTAGTTCTCTGTAAGGCTAGAATAAAATATACTCACTCTTTATCGCTGATGACCAGTGTTCCTATGAACTTTTTTAATGTCTTTTTAATTCCTGCCGCTCAGCG
The DNA here is from genome assembly GCA_001938485.1 of Girardia tigrina. Classification (NCBI taxonomy): domain Eukaryota; kingdom Metazoa; phylum Platyhelminthes; order Tricladida; family Dugesiidae; genus Girardia; species Girardia tigrina. Next base: position 13,736 of record MQRK01211134.1, on the reverse strand, counting down.
AATTCTGTTTAGTAGTTAGGGAATGTGCGAATAACAGTCGTGGTACGCAACCATGTGATTTTAGGATATTCAATTCCATAATTCAATAGTCTCCTTCAGTTTTACATTTATAGTTCTTTAATGAGTTATTTAATTTCTTATTATACTCAAGTCTACCTCTCAAATCCGGACATTTTTATTTCCTTCATGATCTTACTTCTCACCACAAGTTCTTGGTATGTCACGAGTCAGGAATCTCCTCATTATTGGCTTTGTAAGTTCAGTGATTTTGTAGTTTGTAGAGATAATTTCAGAGTTCAGAACTCGATTGGCCTAATTTACACCCTTTTTCATTTTCTGATAATAATCGCTCTTCCTTTAGTTAAAACAATCGACAGCTTCTTGTAAAAGATTCTATCGAGTTTAGCTTTTCAAACAGCCATGTTATACAGTTTTTAAAAAAGCTTGTAGCAATCGAATGTCTTTTTCAGAATTATTTTTCATGGACCCGTGTGATTAGAAGAAATTAAAATAAGCTAAAACATTTAGTCCTATTTATATTTATTAGATTTTTATGAGAAAACATTTGATTTATGGAAAAAATATTTTGCTGAAAGAATATCTTTGGGGCACAATGTCCCTCACATCCCCGTTGTCTATCCAGAGAAACTAGAGAGAGGGATGTTATCTTTTCTTTAGAAATAAGGAGGGGATCCCCTCATTCAAGGCTAAATGAGTAGACGGATCGTGATGCGACCCGAAGTCATTAAACTCCATAGGAGGCCAACTACGGGCCCTTAAGGGCTTTAGTTTGGAAGGACAATCTATAGAGCCCTAGGCTTAATATTATTCGAAAGAGATGGGAGGCCCATGTTATCTTTGATAATTTAACATTTTCTTGATTTACAATTCATTGACATAGAAAAATCGTCAGCCAATTAATAAAATAATTTTTCTATAAATTCTAACTATTATTTATTTTATTTATTTATTTGAATCATTTTATGAAACTAACTAAAATGTTCACTGATACGTTCAATTTATAACGTGTTTCAAAAGAAAATTAAAATATATTTATCAATAATAAATTTTTAAAGATATTAAATATATTTCAAAAACATAAAATTAACAGCTACCCTGTTTTTAAATTTCGGCATGATCCATAATTCTTTTTCCGGGGCCGGAACCATGTATGTTCGCAATAATGACGACCTTGTGTCACTTGGTTTAAAGGATTTAATCATCTGAATTTTAATGATTATTAAATTCATTTTTTATAAATAATGATAATTTATTAATCTTATTTTCATAATTTATTTATATTTTTTGTTTCAAGTCATTTTTTGAGGCCATTTATATTTAATTTTCCTTCAATTTATTTGATAAATGTTTTGCCGATTTAATAATTTAATTTTCCTTTTTTTATTTCAAATCAAATTTATTTGTTTGATTTATTTTAATATTTTTTCGTTTTTTTAATATTTAAATAAATAATTTATATTTTTATACTTCAAAAAAATGTAAAAAAATGTATTAATATAATTTAAAGGTAAAACAGTTTAATGGAAAATCGTAATTTTCTGATAAAATATATTTTTGTTTATAAAAAATAACATTTTAATATTTATTTTATTTTATTATTTTTATATAACTATAGATTTTATGAAAATAAAAATACGAGCAAATAAAGAATATAATAAATCTTTTTTTTAAAGTAATGAAATTTTCTTTCTTTAAAAATGGTTTTTGGTACACAGGAACAACATATAAAAGTTTGTATTTTACGAAATATTCTTCTGAAATTAGATTAAATAATAATATTTAGTAATACCTTATTATTCATCTTTTTTAATTAATGGATAACTCCTAATAGTATCAGTGATACTACGGGAATAGTATCATGAACTTACATTAAAAATTTGTAATAATGTTATTATTATGATTGAACTAGTATCATTAAAATGTTATTGAAAACATGAGTAGTGATTCTATTTCATCACAACAAGGATCCCTGTTGCCACAGCAACTACAATCGCCGTTTCCAGCACCACCGGGAGTCCGTGACTCATCCGACCGATCGGAACAGAAACTCTCATCGTATTCGATCGATCAAAATGAATTATCGATTCGATATTTCCCTTACGACAAACGATATTATGATAATCGATATCGATCGAGCGGTATCAACGCGAATCGAATGATGGCAGCAAATATCATGCCATTATTTCTAATGAAAATCGCGTCGATTTATCGATCGTAAAGAGGACAGAGGCGTTGACGGCAAGCCAAGACGGAGACTCGGTATCGGTTGTCGCGGAGAGATTGGTGACGTGCATGTCATGCGAGTGGTGCAGCGGACTCACATACGCGTCTTTCGGCAGATCGATATGCACCGTACACGAGTCAAATGACCGATCGTTCCAATCGCATTCCAAAAGCGCATGGAAACCGGTTTGAGAGAGAAAGCATCGATTTGATAAGACTCGAGACACGAAATAACACAATAAAATCGACAGTAACAGCTTCGATAATAGATTTACGAAAAAAAAACACAAAGCATTTCAATATGTTTTGCAAATCTAAAAAACTCTACGTTTGCACATAGAGCTATACACGTTTCACGGCGTATACCATTAGGTCTAATGATACTACTAGTAGTTATCCGTTAATACATTTCGATATTTAAATTGTAAATTATTTCATGAAATATTATAAAAAATTGAAATTAATAAATCTTTCATTTTCAATTTATAAAAATATATTTCATAATCTGAATCAATCATTTCATATGAATCAATCTTGTGTATCATGATCTGTAGAAAACCTTAAGAGAGCATCTGTAAATATTACCCTTATAATTTATAAAATACGACAGGTAGTTTCCAAAGATAACTCTATCATTTAATATGGATTTAAGGATACATTGATTAGATTGTGTCCCGGGAAATTCTGAATGTTTTAAGTTTGTTTTTGTATATTCTATAGATTGGTGACTCTCCTACTCAGATGGGATTGAAATGTTATTGATTAATTATTTAAATCTAATGAGATTAATCTAATGAGAATATAATTTAAATACTAATTAATTAAAAATTTTTGTAATTATAAATTTTAATAATATTTTTAGTTAACGATTTAACTTATTGAATTTAATATAATGTTTATTTTAAAATTTACTTAATGCATTTTTATCCAATACAATTTTGAGAAATTAAAAATTAATATTATTACAATCTCATTCATTAATCGAAAATTTGAATATAGATACAAAAAACATATTAATTTAGAACGATGCTTTCCACAGAGTGCTACTGAAAATGAGTCTGTTTGTGTTGTTAATAAATGTGTTCATGCAAATTGTGATGTTGCTAATAGATTGAATATTTTTATAATCAACATTAATATTTTAGAGCGTTTAAGACTCCGAGAGCATTACTGAACGTATATGCCAGCAAAAATTGAATTGGTGGGGGTAAAAACGCAGTTTAAACAAACTTTTTTGTCATATATGAAAAATATTAGACTTGCATCAAATTTTTATCACTACCGAAACACACCTTTTTGAAAACGATACACCCTACTGTATATACAGGTAGTCGTCGACTTACGACCTATGCAACTTACGACCATTCGACTTTACGACCACAATCGCTAGCCGCGGCGTACGACAGTAGCACTACCATATATGCGTGTACCATTTCAACTGTAATCCCATCTGTCTTAGATATTTTTCATCAAATCCCTCCCAAGATGTCTACCAAGAGGAAGTTGTCTTCGTCTACGCCTGTCTTTATCTACACCAGCGGCCAATAAAATGTTTTCTACATGTCTATATATTTGTATATGTTATGTTTTGCAATTGGAAAAATGTTTCCTATTGTATTTTTTAAATCTGTATTTTGTAATTTTGTATGTTTTGCAAATATTAAACCAGTTGTACCAGTTGCACAGTACTGTACATATAGCCTACTCAACTTACGACCAAATCGTGTTACGACCGGTCTGTTGGAACCAATCGTGGTCGTAAGTCGACGACTACCTGTACTGTAAAAACAATCAATAAAGTTGCTGAGAGTACTTTTTGAACGTTAATTTTAGCATCTAAAGATCTTATATATATAACGCTTCACATGTCACTCTCCCTATAATTCTTAAATTTAGTGAACAGAATTTTAAAGTTTTGGGTATTTATATCGCCTTTACAATGTTTACTATGTCCAGTAATATTACTTCCAATTTCTTTACGACTCTGTTCCCGGATTCTCTTACAATGACGAAGTAGATAATATTGTATATTTAAAAATAATTTCCCGCACCCAAAAAAATTGAAGGTATTTTTAGAATCTTCAACACCGTTCGGATTGTGTTCGGATCTCATTTTCAAATATGCATGTAATGAGAGACTATTGAGAAAATTGGAGAGAGAATTGAGAAATCACTGTTTATGATTTCACTTTTTTTATATTTGATTTCCATATTTTTGGCATTAATTTACGATACGAAAATTTTTCCTAAACGAATTAAAACGAATTAATCGATTTTTTACAATTTTTATCGAGTTATTTATTTGAACCGAATTCGTATTTTTTTTTAAAAGATATCGAAAAATATTTTTGTGAACGATCTAATGGAAATTGTTTTTGATTGACGAATTGTTCTGAATTTTTCTTGTGATTGTAAAAACGATTTGAATTTTTTACAACATTTATAAATAAACGAATTTAGTAATCGAACTTTGAGTTCATTTAATTAACGATAAAAAAACTTTCACTGCAGCCAAAGGATGAACTGTTTGAAAAATATTTTAAAGCAGGCCCTGCACGAAATGCACGATCATCAAATCGCTGCGTCTCTGCTACCACCGATCAGTCTCTGTGGAAACGTGTGTATTGTACCAAACACAACTCATTGATATATAAATCTTTCAAAAAATTAACCGTTTAAATGAGACAGGAACCCACTAAACAAAAATTCTCAACTATCTCATAAGTATGGCATAGTTTAATATAAAAATACAAGGTAGTACGTTCTTGTTTCGGCGATGTTGCCGTAGTCTTAATTTTTCAAGTTTTCTGTCTGAATCATTTGTTAAATAAAAAAATTGAAATATTTATAACAAAAAGAATATATGAAGGTTACAGATAAACACTACGGAAATGTTTCAATTAATAAACACGTTTAGAGATTAATTACCAATTTTAGTTGGATTCTATTAGGTATAAAACTTCATTGAAAAGATAACGGTAATTATACATCCGCTTGAAAAAAGAAGGATTTCCCAATATCAGAATATTTGTGTCAGATTTACGATTTCATCCTTTTAAATGGCAATTCGATTATTTATACATGAAAAAATAAATACATAAAATATATTACTCGACTTCTTTCTTTTTCCATTAAATCCTTTTGTTTTTGGCTTAAATGGTCTAACCAGTCATTTTGAAATTTATAAGCTAGTAAATCGTGTATTGGCGTCGATGGTCTAAAATACAGAAAATATAACTTTTATATTTTAATTAATATAATTATTAGTAAAATAAATTAAATGATGATATTTAATGTAATACTTTTGTTTGCTTAAAAATTTATGTCTTTGATAAGATTTCTTAATACAACATGTTGCATTAATACGATGAAAAATAAGAAAATTAGTATGAATATTTATATTATGAAATGAACATTCAGAATGTCAACTTAGAGCTTTGAATTTTTTTTTATAATTATAATTATTAGTTATTATAAGATATAATTAATTATTTTTAACGATTTCTATATTATATTAACGAACAAATTAGTTGAAATATATATAATGTATATTTGGAATTGTGGAGTTATTGGGTTCTTCGTTGACATCATGAATGTGATGGCCTAATGGTCCGTTCTAATTAGAAACTAAGTAGAAAAAATGGCATTCTTCTAAAACAATATTGGCAGTTCTTTGTCTAAAATGCAGTTTTTATTTTTGAATCGTTCTCCAATTTAACTTGATGATATGCACTCCCCAAGTCGATCGTGCTGAAGTATTTCGCTCCATTTAATGTATTTAGCATTTCTTTTACATTTAACATTGGAAATGATGGTCTGATTGTGACTTTATTTAATTGTCAAAAATCAACACATACTCGGATATCCTATTTGTCTTTTTTTCCATACGCATACTAGCGGAAAATTCCACGGCGAACTGTAATTTTCAATGATATCATTTTCTCATAATTCTTGATAATATCATCTAGTTTTTCCTCAGTGTTTTGGTTGTCGGTATGGTTTTACCAATATGTCCGCCATAAATATCGTTTTAAATTATATTAGCAATTTCATTATTGGCTCATCTATCTTATCTGCGTATATTTCCATTATTTTTTTAAGTCTGTCTCCGTCAGTTAAAGTATCGCGTATTACCAGTACTCATTCGTTGTATCCTGTTTCTTTCTTTAGTTTTATGCTGAATTTATTTAAAAATCCATTCCTGCAATCCTTTCGGGTTCCAAATCTTTTTACCACAAAAAGTCCGGTGTTTTCTGTATTCTGTCAATATTATTCTTTAGTTGAACTATTCCATAATTTACGAGTTCCGAGTCGTTAGCACAGTCTATACGTCTTTTTGTCTTTTTTATTTTGACATTTTTCATATTTTTGAGTACGTTTAATTTAATTACACTGACTCGTGCTCCCGTATCCAACATATATCGTACTTTTCTATTCTTTATTTGAAATTCTATACTAGGTGTCCCTTTCAGTTCATCATATTCTATTTTAAACTTTGACGTCTTCATTATATCTGTGATTCTTTCTTCATCTTTTCCTGTGATCAAGCTGTCACATTCTCATTGGGTATTTCATTTTCACCATCTAATATACACAATTCCTGAGGAATATTTTCAACAGCATCCCATACACAACATACGTCATCATACAAACAATCCTTCATATAGTCAAACATACACATACATTCGTTTCTTAGTGAAGTGCACTGATCACTTCTCCCTGTGATCGTGCCTCCTCGTTTCCCTGTTCGTCTCTGAAATTTTTCTTGTTTGTTAAATTTTCTCGTCTTGTTAGACTTTCTCTTTTATTTGATCTTTCCGACATTCTTTCTCAGTCGTCATCGAAGTCTTCTAATTCTGCTACTTGGTCTCTTCTATTCGTATATCCCATCCGACCTCTGTACTGTGTGTTTGTGTATTCTTTTCGGTCATTTCTTCTATTCCTTGTATCTTCTCTTCAAGATTATTCACGCTCTATAAATCTGTTTGGATTCTCAAAACATTGTGCTTTTACATGCCCTTTCTTATTACAACGATTGCATTTAACATTTGGGCATTCCCATCTCTCATGTCCTTCTTCATGGCAGGCCCGACATATAATCCTTCTCGCTTTAAAATTTCTTCTTAGTTCTTCAATCTTACTCTCTTCGTATCTTGGTCTCGGTCTTCTTGTTCTATATTCTACTTTCTTCCATTCTTTATTGTCCTTTGTCGTGTACGCGTCCACTCTTATATTCTTGTCTTTCAGCTCAAATTGGTAAATTTTCTCATGAATATTCTATATATGATTATTTTAATTATGTTCGAATAGTCAATCACTTTACATTTAAATAAAAAAAATACCAATTTCCATCTGGGTGGTAGAATCACCATTCTAAATTCAACATACTTAAATCAACATACATCTTCAATACATTTACACATTCAAACACTTTAAAATATTCATCACAGTTTAAATTGTGTTTTTCTTACCTAGATGGTTGATTATTATTCAAATTTCTATTATCTGAAACTAATTTAATTTAAATGTAGATTCCATACGTTTCAGTACCATAACACTAAACCTTAAGCCTAACCCTAAAGTTATTTGTAATGTTTTGTCCTAGTGATGTTTTATCATATGATATTTTATTATTATCAGCTACTTAATGAGAACCTTGAATTCAAATGTCTTATAAGAGTTTAATCGTAGGATTGAATTGAAGCAAATTTTTATTAATGGAATATTTAGTTGAACACATATTGTTGAGTGATGAAGCCACTTTTACTCTTAGGTTAAGCGTTAATATTTCAAATGTTATGGAGCTTTTTTATCTAAACTTTTGAAAAAGAATTTGGACGTGTTATCAAGATGTTATTAAAATGCTACTCGGTACATTTTGGCAATAAACTTAGAACTGCGCGAAATGCTAATTTCAGTGACCTCTAGGTCTCCTGGTGTGACTGCATAAGGTTTTATCTATGGGTTATTCTAAAACATGTAGTTTATTCTAATAAAGCAGACGATTATTCAGAATTAAAAAATATATTAAACAAATATTCTGAGAAATCCAGTCCAAAGTGCTGATTTTGGTCTCCAGTTGATATATTTTCGAAAAACCCGCACCTAACATATTGTTAAAAAGTTTATTTTGTATTAACATTTATAATTGTTTCCATACTTCTGAAACAAATTGTATATTAATAAACGAAAAATCAGAAAACACGTTCATGTTCGAATTCTCAAGGGTCTTCGTGAAACGAAATATCAGCAGATTAACTTATTTTGAAAAACAAAAAAAATGTTTTATCACTAATATAAAATACTAAATTTTGACATTCATCGTTAAAGAAATATAAATTAATTTTGAGCTGTGTTGTAAAAATTTTAAAATAGCAGATGGATTTTTTGATAAGATTATTGAGATAAAAAATATTAATATAATTATCGTTTTCTTCGAATAAAATGGAAAAAATGTTTTAAATTATTCAAAATTGATAAAATAAATATTTCTTTAAAAACCTATAATTTTATATATTCGAAATATTAATAAACATTTAAAAAAGTTTTCTTTCGTTAAAAAATTTGAAATTTTGTAGGAATTAAATTATTATATAATCTATTATTATTACTGTTAGTAGTATAGCAAAGCATGTACAATTACGTGGCTGCGGTACTGTAACATCGGAATGGTGTCCCTAGGCGGTAAGGAAGACTTTACTCATATCAATTTTGACTTCGCTATCATTTTAATCGTAGAGTTCTCAAAAATTATAGGCTTTTACTAATTTTCTACGAAAGGGCCGGCTTGATTTTGATGAGTTATGATGAATGGTTAATAAAATTGAAAAATTGATCGAAATTAGGCAGAATTAAGCAAAGAAATATGCCTTTAAAATGAATTAAATATATTAACAGTTAGAAATTGTAATAAAATTACAATTTCAAAATAAAGTAAAAGTTATCTCTTAATTTGAATATTCTAGAGAAAAATCTCCTCAGTGTGATGATTTTGATTTACATGTTAAATATAAGTATGTGTATACATGTATGTGTTTATATATATTTATATTATTAATTGTTGAGAAAAGAGTTTGTTTAGAATAATTAAACTGTAAAAGCGGAAACTACTGCACAATTTTTTAAAAACAATAAAAAAATCAATTATTCTTTCTTTAATCTCAGATTGGTTTCGTAAAATAGAAATCATCGCTATTGAAATTAGTACTATCGAACAATCGAATCCATCATCAGACTAAACAATCTATTATTCATGACGCTTTTCTTAATCCGGAATTTTTAACGTTAGTCATACTTAACCTTTTGTTGTAAAAGACCTCCAAATTTCTCTTAACTCCTTTTTATAGCAATATTATTGAACTTAAATCTTCTTCATTCTCCTCCTTTATAAAGGAAATAAAATATTCGAACATTTATTTATAAGGATTTTTGCAAAGAAAAGATGTTCCTTGATAATTTGTTTTGAAAATACATATTTGTGATAGAAACAATGTTTTTGATTTATATCTACTTTTAATTTGAGTTCAAATTGAAATATGTCTCAAATAAAAATTTCGAGCCTAACTGGGATAATTCTCCTTTCAATATCATTTGTGACTGAGGTTATGCTACATTTACTATCGAGAATTACTCCAATCATTATATATTATAGTAAAATAGTTTCATTCATTGTAATTTCAAAGGTTTTAGTGACAATTTGTCTAATGAAATATTATTTTTTTATTTTATTTTTTTTATTTAATTTACTATTTTTCACTGTTTAATTTTCCATGATTATCAAGTTAAAATAAAAAATTCATTTAAATATGCGTGATTTAATTTCCTTTTTCAGGAAATAATTAAACTTATTCTTCTTTCAATTAGAAAGTAACTTCTAATTTCAAACAATAGAAGAGAATATTGTTTGCTTTTCACTGAATTCATTTCTTGTACTTCATTTTATTTATGAAGACATATTATATATATACAGGGTGGGCCAAAAGTAGGGTTACAGTTAACACTTAAACATTTTATCTTTATTAGAAATTTAGACATTTATTTACATACATTATATTTACATAATAAACATTTTA
>MQRK01211130.1:6760-21692 GCA_001938485.1 Girardia tigrina | reverse complement strand
ATTTTCTTTTATTATATAATTTTTAATTTTTAAAAATATTTAATAGCAAATTAACATAAAAATATTTAACCCTTTAAATTAAAAAAATAATAAACTATTCAGGCGAGATAAAAATTTAATATTAACCCCTAATAGACATAAAAGTCGTAAAATTCGTAAATTAAAAATAGGCCTTTGTTATTCTTTTAGGACAATGAAAATGGAATAGTCAGCACTGTGTGTATATCGCCAAAAGATATCATACCCATTCCTAAAACGGTCATCAAAAAGAGAAATGGTCGATCGGCCGTAATTCTCTCAAACATTGTTGGTGGCTCTTCTCCGAAATCCTCAGTGCAGATGGTAAAGGAAACAAACACCAACACTGCTTTTACGAAGAAGTCAAGTATGCCAAGAATGAATTAAGTAAAGAATGTTTTAAGTAAACTTTCCAACAAAATAATAAGACTAAGAGTTGTAAATTTCTTCAAGAACTTTGTTAAAATTTAATCAAAGTACTCACTACATGTATGTTGACATTGCACTTCTTGAGATACAAAAATATATGGAATATATTCAAAATGGTTTTACTTGAATATAATACTTTATATATAGTGTACATTAAAAATTTGTTATAATTCTTTTAAATAATAAGGGTTGATCTTAGAATAATTTTTATCACATGAATTAATTAATACCTTTACACAAATAATTTTTTCTCCACAATTTACACAGTGGTCCTCTGTTTTAAATTATGAATATGAAAAAATAATAAAAATTACCAATAACTAAGACAGGCTTTTGTATGACAGTTCCTCTTTGGTTGTAAAATAACTTGCACATGATATCGTATTTTCCACTTCTAATTTTGGTCGGTATCTTTATACAAATTGATTTAGAATTTTCCGTAACTGTTTTATTAAAACCCAAAATTAAATTATATTTTACCAATAATTCTGTGATGCAGCATATTTGCTCATTATTTTTCAAAACAGATCGATTTGGTGTTATATGGAAACTTAGAATTGCTTAATTAATAAATAATATTTTTTAATTATTATTAACATTTATTAATTAATTTTATGTGACGAGTTAAAATTTGTCAGATTAATTTTCAAAACATAATTTTTGTTGTTATGAATGTTTAGATGTGACCGCTGATTTTGACGGTTATATTTAATAACATTTAGAGATATATACAAAAATAAAACATGCTATTTTTAATTTTCTAAAAATAAATCTTTTTTTATTTATTTTTCTCAATATAAACATTTTGTATTAATATTTCAACTATTGCTGAACAAACGAGAAAAAAACGTTTTATGTGTGTTAGTAGTATTTGTGTTTGTTGTGAAAGAGAATATCTAACTAAAAAAAATATATTTGAATTAGAATTTACAATAATGATTATTAAAACAACACAGACATTAATATACATTAATATTTACATAATTATTCCACACTCGCCCTGTTTGACAACTTAATCTCTGTATCTTTTAGGCTTCTGTCGGTCTCGAATGGATTGCGTCTCACTCTTGTTTCATTAATATTCCGTCGATCTTCCTCTGGCATCTGGTCTTCTTCATATACATCATTATGATCATTTTTGAAACTACGATGACATAATTGTTGTAGCCTGATTTTCTCGTGTCATTTTGTGGTGTTCTCAATCTTTTGATATTCACCACATTTCTCTCAATTATTCTTCCATTACTAATCCTTTTTAATATGTACGCATGCTTCCCTAGTTTACCGATCACCGCATATGGCTCATCGTATCTCAGCATATCGATTCCTTTGATTCGCGGTAGTATCCTAGCCAGCACTAGATCAACAATTGCCAGACAACCCCCTGAACCTGATGTAGCTGGCTTTTTAATTTCTTGTTTGGTCTTGATCTGTTGGCTCACCACTTGTAACACTTGTTGAAGCTCTGTGATATATTTGCAATAGTTTCCATCATTTGCTGGACTAACTTTCTTTTCTGAGTAGAAATACGTCATTTTTCGACCAAAAATCACCTCGAAGGGAGAGAATTCAGTGCTTCTACAAATTGTATTAATTACATAAATTGTAATTACATTATTACCGATGACTTTGCATTGATTGCAAAAATGAATGAGTGCTTACAAGCATCTTACTTCGATGAAGTTCAACCCCAGTAAGTGCGGTTATCTATCTGAACCTTCTTTATCTGAGAACATCAATATTTATGAAACCAACATTCCAATAGTTTAAGATGAAGAAGGATTTTGTTACTTTGGTGTTGACTATACACGAAAATCCAAGAACAATCTCGAAGACTTGTTTAAATCGACTGTTAAAGATCAGAAAAACTAAACATGTCTGTACTGTTCCCGTCGAAAAAACTCGAGGCTCAATTTTTACTTTAGAAATTATAGCATTCGGAATTTGGAACTAACAAACTACAGGCATTACGTAAAGAAAAAGTCAGTTTTTAAGAGCGGCCTGGATGTCGAACTCCGACGAATATTGAAAAAAATATGTAGCACAGTTCAGAACTCCTCTAACGAATACTTGTATGCTGATAAGGATCTTGGAACATGGACTTGTGTCAGTCAGAATCGAATATGCAATGCAATTTATAGTGCAAGTATTTCGAAATCTCACTCTTAATATCTCAGGACTTAACACTAATTAATTTTGGAAATACTCTGGATAAGTACAAAAACAGATAGAGACTGGGCAATCTCTGATTGCGTAGAATAGTTAAATCAAGGCGGTAGAGAGTACGGATACAAATCGTGATGGACAAAGATTTGCAACTCAATTAAATATTTTTATTCTATTGGATGGCGAGCAAGATTCACCACGAACAAACTTCGAATCTCCTTAAAAGATCAACACTGACGCGGAGTCGGTGTTGATTTCTAAAACTCCTATTTACTCAATCTCCTCCGAGTTTATATGTAAAACTAATTCACAAAGTGGAGCAAACAAACGATGGTCGGAATCACTGTGGTTGCGATTTCTCGCGTTCCCCTCTCAACAACATTTTTGTGGACTCTGAGCCCCCAGTAGCTTTATGAGATAAACGGCAACTCGTAATTCGCATTTTCGATTTCCCATTCACGCTTTCTATTTACTGGGCGAACGGACGCGCCTTCTCCATATGTATCAACAAGCTGTATACCCTTTGGAGCGCCTACGGCTTCATTATCAGCATCGTGAATGGCCCGGCCGGTGGCTGCAGCGTTCACAGGGTATGGATTGATGTATTGACCTCAAATTAACATATAATAATTTACATTTTATTTACAATCACTAGAGAAAAGGAAGTCTTGAAGAAGTAGATGACGACCATCCAGCGTATTCGCACAGTCTCTAAAAGGTCCTTCAACTTTTTCATCAAATTTGTTTCGTTGAGATCTATTTATTTATTTGAATCACTTTAAGAACTTGATTAACTACTCTATCGATCTATAATCTATCCGACCTGTTAGAAGTGTTTGATCATTTTACAAAAATTTTAATTCGAAATGAAATTACGGTCTCATCGATATCTTATATACAAAATATTTACTGATATTAAGCCCTTCGCTAACTTTTCCTAAAATATAAACTCGGGCATTCTCCAGATATTTACACTTACGACTCAAAATGTAGGTTAGTGGAGTTCCTAAAAATAAAATAATAAATACTACGATAGAACCGAGGATGTCCACTGATTCCCCGGCCCCCATTTCAATTAAATATCGAAACCTCATTTATTAAATCACTTGTTATACACGATAGGAAACAATATTTCGTTTACTCATAACTATTATTTAAACCATTCGCTGTCGATTACTAAAGTATCAATCATATTTACAGGACAGGATTATTAAACCTAAAAACAAAATGAAACAAACTGAATCTAAAATTAATAGTAATGGATTTATGATTTTATTACAGATTATATTTTTATTCAAGCCACTTTTGAGAATTTAGTTAACTTCTCTTTAATCTGTGATTCAACCAGCTCGGTAAACTTATCTAATCATTTTATCAAATTAATCGTTTTTTCCCGTTTGCATTGAATTGACAATTTAATCCATGGTTTATGTAAGTAGCGTTTATGCCACTTTCATTATTATCAAATTCAGACCTCATAATTTAACACCACAATATTTATTTTAACAACAATTCACATTATTATCAACATCACAATTTGAATGTAAACATTTATTGACAACACAAACAGATTCTTCACAACAATTCTCAGAGAGCATCTTTCTTTGATTAATATAGTTTCTGTTTATATATACAAATCTAAAAAAACAATGAATGGGAAATTTTTAATATTAATTTTTAATTTCTTAAATTTTATTGGATAAAAAGGCATTATGTAATTTATTAAATGAACATTAATTTTTAAAATATATTAAATTTAATAAGTTAAAATTGGTTACTAAAAATATTATTAAAAATCATAATTATAAAACTTTAATTAATTAGCACTTAAAATTAATATCATTTGTTTCAAATAATCAATCAATAAACATATCAATCCCATCTGAGTAGAAGAGTCACAAATCTAAACAGCATACAACTGTTGGAGTTTTATAAATTTATTGCTGTGTATTGAATTATAGTTTTGAATATGTCGTTCAAAGAAAATATATAATTCTGAATTTAATCAATTTTAATCGAAAGCTGCGTTGCTTGTTCGTAGCTCGAACCCAGTTCAATTTTTGATACTGTTAAATTTATTGCAACTGAGATCAATAACAAATATTATACAATTTTATATTTGATAATCATAAAATTTGTGCATGGATCTTTGATATAATAATTGAGGCTGAATAACAATTTGTTTTAGATCACTTTTAAGATTTATATTTTTATATTAGATTTGCTTTTTGTATTAGATTTTTTTGTACCAGTTTTCTAAATTTTTTGAGGGTTACCCGATTTCATTCAGTACTTATTATTTTCCATTGCTACAATGTCAACTTTCAGTTTTCATTTAATTGCTCTTCCTTGTTTCAAATCATTCTTAATTTTTTCGATTTCTTCATTGTCATTCTGCCATTTGAAACTATTTGGTTCTTCGTGTAACGCTAAAATTCGAGTTTTAATCTTTCCTTTCTTCGCTTCTTCGTGTGTTGTTTGACATTGACTACATAATTCACAAGAGTTACTCGACATATCATCTGCATTTGAATGTCTTTCACCTTTCCTGTATTCCATTTTCATATCAAGACCGCTGAGAAAATTTATCCATGTTTGAAATTGCGGTGTTATTGGGTTGTTTTTGGTCATCATAAACGTAATAGCTTTGTGTCTGTTCGTAACAAGAATCTCTGATTATCATTTCCTGATTATCGCATCTAATGTCAGAAAATATTTATCTATAACCGCAACCAGTGTTCCTTCTGAACGTGTATTTTCAGTAACCGCGCAACGGAATTGTTTGACACCTAAAATTGTTGAAATAAATTTTATTAATGAGAACCCTTTTTGATTTTGGATTTGTGAATAAAACCAGGAAAGAAAGTAAATGTCAATTTTTGACAATTAACATACGTTAAAATAATAATCATTGTGAGGTATGTTCTGAATTGTTGTTTTATATTTTGCATTTTGTGTGTTGATTCGGATTGTGTCTCTCCCATCCAGATGACTGATTGGTATTTTCTGTGATTCCTAATAATGGAAAATAATTTAATTTTAAAGTAAAAATATTTTTCAAATGTCATTTTTCAATTTTTAAAAATAATATATTTAATTTTTAATGTAATTTAAAGTTTTAATTTAATTAGAAAAAATGTATAGATTTAATTTTAATCAATAATATTTCAACAATTAAATAATATTATATTATTTTTATGTCATTTATTTTCAAAAGAACTAAGATGACAGAAATATATTAATGAAGAAAAATGTCGAATTGCGAAAGTGGTTTGAATAATTGTTGTAATGACAATTCTACTTGTCATATACCATTGTGATAAATCATATTGATTTTGTAAATAGTTATAAAATATTTTCATTGAAATTTTAAAATTAAGAAATTTAAAATTATTTTGAGTTGATTAAAATTTTAAAAGAATGAAAAATTATTTGAAAATAGAGATCGGCGGATTGATTATAAAATTAACAAAATAGTTGAAAATTTTGTTAGAAAATGATTTCTGAAATTGATGTTACAAACACAACAAACAGTGTGAAGGGTCTTAATTACTGTTCAAGACATATTGTCGGACAAAGTTCTCCAGAATTAACGAAATGCTTTTATTACTGAAAATGTTAAGTAAAAAAAATACAATTATTTTATTTCTTTGATAAATTTATTTTGGGGTATCACAGTGCCGTTTGTTTAGATTTTTCAGTTAAATTTTTAATTTAAACAGTTATTCGGATTACTCGATTTCCGGCTAAACCGAAAATCGGCTAATCTTAACGTTTTTTTGTGCATTTTGGTTGTTCGAATTATCCGGGGTAGACTGTATATGTAAGATATTTTTATCCTAAAAATAATGTTGAAAATGCATTTTCAACAACGTTAATAAGATTTTCTAGCTAATGAAAAGATGAAATATAGAGACCATAATCACTAACTGCAATATAATGTAACTTTCTGTTTCAAAATCAGTTGTACTGAGGATTACAGTTAAGACAAATACAATGTTCCCATCGTCCTCCTGTTCACTATTCTTATAATTATTATAATTATCTACTGTAAAATTGTAGGAAAATTGGTGCTTTGGGTAAATATTTTTATTGGGTGTGGTTGTAGTCATTATTTTATTTATATTATTAAGGTTATTATTCCAAAAAGGGCGTGATTTTGTAATTTAAAATACAATTTAATGGTTTTAAAATTGAAACAGTAATTATACCTGTTACTTCAAATTTTATCTGGTAAGTTAATGTTTCCATTGACACATAATAAACTTTAACATCCGCATAAGAGAAAGAACACTGCACAGAATAATTATTGGGGACCGTATCTGATGGAAAAAATATTTCGGCACTGTTATTTCCCACCATTTGGATCTCAGTTTCCGGAAGAATTTGCCATGTAATAAAAAATAAAAATGGATTTTGAGTTAGAAAAACTGAATCAGTTTCACATTTTACGGTTTCATTTATCAAATGAATTTTGCGATGTTTAATGAATAAGATGAACGGCGGGATCAAATTCACTAAATTAAATTCAAAAATAAAATAATAAAACTGTAAAAACATTTTTAATCAACTCATTTATGAAAGATGATCGTATTATTTACCAGTTTTATAATTTTTACGTGATCCCCAAATTATTTTTGACCACAAGAATGTCTTTTAAGTCTAAAAACTACGTTAAGTCATTTAAACCTTGTGGTCATATAATTTTATTCCGAAAATGCGCAAAAATAAGTACAAAAACTTATTATTTATAAGACTTTTTAATTATCTCAATTGAGTTGCATGTTTTATACATATCCCAATGCCTGTACAAAAAGTTTGTCGAGTCATGTTTGAAAACAGTCAACTACTCAGAGTCTAAAACATAGGTTCTCAAAGTGGTCTATATCGACCCCCCCAGGGGTTGATATAGACCTACAAGAGGTCTACGTGAGCAAAAAAAATTGGGGTCTATAAAATGAAAATGGGGGTCGATGAGAAGGATTTTTCAATTGAAAAAAATTAGTATAATTGATATAATTTTAATATCAAAAAATAAATATAAAAATAGTATTATTAATATACTTTTTATTATCGTAATATTAAAAGATATTATTAAAAATAATTATATTATTTAATGTAATATTGAACTGGTACGAACACGTTTGATTGTTTATCACACTGCAGTTCTGTTTAGGCTGGCTTAAGTAGATCGTTAAAGTATAGTCGTCCGCGTAAAAAGAAACTAATCTAAAATGTAAGTACTAAAAAAGTAAGTACTACACTAGTGGGAAAAATCAATGCATCACCTTTCATTCTGTAGCATATTTTGTTGCACCTCCTGTAGCCTTGATAGCTTATCCGATATTAATTTTATCAAGTTCTTTTTTAAATTGATCATTTAAATCTTGATGCCAGGTATTGAAAAAGCATTTTTACTCTATTTGGCCCAAAAATATTAATTGGGTACATATTGTTGGGGTTCCGAAAAATATAAACTAAATTTTTAAATCTAATAAAAATTTTAAAATAATTCGCTGGTTAAAATTAATA
This sequence comes from Girardia tigrina, assembly GCA_001938485.1. Classification (NCBI taxonomy): domain Eukaryota; kingdom Metazoa; phylum Platyhelminthes; order Tricladida; family Dugesiidae; genus Girardia; species Girardia tigrina. Next base: position 13,547 of record MQRK01211130.1, on the reverse strand, counting down.
ATTTTTTTGATTATTATAATAGTATTTTAATAAAATTTATAAATATTTTGAGATTTGTTTCAGTTATTCAATTTTCAAGGTTAGGAAAAACTAGTATATAAGCAATAGTTATTTCAGTTACAGACGCCCATTTGATCACTCGAAGAAAATTAATTTCAAAATTTTATGCGTGGTAAACTTGTTTGTTTTCTATTATTGTTATTTTTTTTTGAACTAAAGAATTAATAGAAAGTTTTAAGTATCCTGTAAAGGAGAAGATAAGTTTTAAATAAATCATTTTAGCATCGCTCGAACTAAAAAGTTGTTGTAACTGTTTAATCGAAGTTTGATCTTTGAATTGCAGCGTACTGATAGAGTTGAATTTATTTTTATAATTCAATTGTGGTGTGCAGAATAAATTATTATTAAAAGGTCTTGTTCATTCTTCATATATTATTGTTGAAAGAAACCTTTTGTTCATTTGGAGTCAGATTAGTAGTTGAATATAAATTAAAAATAAAACGAGATTTTAATTGTATACCCAACAATATTAGGGCTATTACCAGGCCAGGATAAGGTCTTCATATGATTATTCCTCAAAAATTTTTGCACTTCTCAGAAACTCTCGCAAATTGTGAAAAGAAATGAATTCTAAAAAGTCCACAACAATTTAGAAAGTAAAAAAAATACAGCTTACGGTTCTTGCCCTTGCTCAAAAACCAATTTTCAAGCGAAGAGGGACAAAACAAATGCTTTTCCAGTGGTGTAAAAGTAGGGCCTGCAGATCCCCCAATGTGGGCTAGCCCCGCATTTTTGGGGCCCCGGAAAATAAAGAAAATATATTTTTAAGTTGGAGCACTATTCATTTTATTGCCTGGAATCAAGATTTGAATGATCAATTTATAAAAGTAGTTGATAAAATTCATAAAAATCTTCATACCGGATAAATTATCGAGGATAGAGGAGGTTCAACAAATTATGGAAAATGTATTTTTTGTTGAAACAGTTTTCATTGTAATTATTATGACGATTTTAAAATATAATGATATTTTCTTAGAATATTATCATTTATTATAAGACGTTTATCAAGATATGATATTTTTATATATAACACCAAAATGTCTTATTTATGTAATATATAGGAAAAAAATAAATATATGCAGGTGATCATTTAGTTGGTTGTGCTAATTGTTAATTATAAATAATATATTATAACAATAATATATGTTATTAGAAAAATACCAGTCATATATGACGGATGATCTGAATTTTTGTCTTTGAAATTTTTGTTTTAATTTTCAAAACGTAATTATTATTCGATGAAATTTCTTTGCTCTTCTAAACCAAAATCATAAGATCCAGTTCCCATAGACGGCGGTCGAGTGTTGGGTCTCTCGGTAGGTGGACAAAGGCGGGAAATTACGGTGGCACCCAGACGGAGAAGTTCCATCACTCCCAGAGCAAGTCAATCACCGCAATTTATTCGCGTGGACCGGTCGGTTTGTTGGATATTAACCGGTCTGTGGTTGGTTACAGTCGCCATGCAGCATCATCAAAATGATGGTCAAATGAACCTCAAATTGCGGAAATAGCTGGGCAGTTTGCGCACCGGGTCCAAATGGAAGATCTGACCAAGGACAAATGGGAGGTACCACAAAGGTACCGAGAGAGGGCGCGTGTGGTTCTACGCAAGCTCGATCGCAGTCGGTATATGCATCGAAATAGACAGCGTCGTCGTCGAGGACGCCTGCTGGTTGATTCAAAAAGACGACACTAACCACATCAATTTAACTGAGTAGATACCGCAAACCGTGCACTCAAAGAGGGAGTCAAATAGGGAATTCGGGAATTGGAATTATTAACCGATTCAGCAACAGTCACCAAATGGCTCTCATCGACACTCTCGGGACGCGAACCGATTAGATCTCAGACACTCAGTGAAATTCTAATCAGGTGATGCGTGGACCTATTTAAACAAGTTGTCGAGAAAGAGAAATTGAAAGTCACCATAACACTGGTCTGATCAGAAGAAAACAAAGCGGATGCGCTGACTCGGGTTCCAGCCAGCTGGTAGACGTTGGCAAGAAACCCCGGGGTGGCAGCAGCAGTAACTGTCAGAGATCAATGGGAATCAGTAAACAGTCTTAAGCAACTCCATGAGATGCATCATTTTCGAGTGAAAAGATCGATGTTCCTAGCTAGAAAAATATGGGGTCCGGTCAAGGTGTCAAAAGACCAAATCAGAGCAGTGATTCAGGAGTGGGAGCAGTGTGCATCAATCGACCCATCGCCAATTCAGTGGGAGAAAGATGATCTCGGGGTAAGGAAATCATGGACCCGAGTTGCTCTTTGTGTGATTGAAGACATACTTTACTTTTGAATATTAATAAGCTGGATATTAATAAGAATATGTGAAAATGTTTGTTTGTTTATTTGAAACTTTCAATATGTATTATTTTCATTCATAAATTTAAGTGTTAAAGATGAATTCGGAGTCTGAAATGTCAACTAACGATAAAAGCATAAATTTGACTATCATGCACGAAGAGAAAATTTATTTTACTTATTCACTTCTATATAGAAAATATTCATTTTTATATATAAATTATTACTTTTCATTTAGAAATTAAGTTCTTTTTACAAAAAAGGTAAGTGTAAATTTAAGTATAAAAAACATTAATTTCTTAACACTAACGCTTTTTTGAAAAGTTGTATGAGTTTTTCTTAGGAAAACTTTGAAAATTTCGTTTAAAGAAACTAATTTATAAATTTTAATTTTTGACTTTATTTTTCGCAAAACGTTTAAATCATAAATGATTTACGCAACTTAATATTTTAATTTTATCAAATATCTCCAATAATTTATAATTCAATTATTAATTGTAACATTAACAGAAATTCTTCTGTGAACATGTAATTGTTATAAATAAAAAAATAGAGTAAATTCACAAAGTAAACAATATTTAATTAAAAAAAGTAAATAATTTAGGTAAACAAACAAATAATTCATATTTACCTTCTTTTGAAAACGAGGACAATAAAATATCTAAGAATTATAAAAATAAATATAAAATTAATATATGAATATATTACCATGAGATTTGTATGGATTTTCATTTGAAGTCAAACTTTGGTCGAGAGTTTTAACTTTCGCTTTCAAAAAACAACTCAATAAGTACATTCCAGGTCGCGTCCCTTTGAAATAAGACATCTTTTCCGGTAATACCTTTATCAACCCAGTCAAATTCACATTCTCAATTGCAATATAGAGCTGCATAGCTGCTATTGAAGCATCATAATCTATAACACATTCAATGGAACCATGGTGGCTTAAAACGTAAAATGGGAAATCAGGATATAAAAACATTTCTTTATCTAGAACAGGTATATTATTTTAAAATTTGGTCATAGCTTTGCTAAAAAACATTTTAAAATCATACATGGATCAAATTTATGTGGTAAATAGTGATACTTCCTTAAGTCATACACATCTAAGTAAGTCTTTCAATACTTTGTGACGCAACTAGTAAATCAATAAAAATTATATCAATTCTTTATGTGGGCAGAACTCTACTTGACCAACAGAATTTTTTTTGTTATCTTTTGTAGAAGGGAAAATTATCATAACATTTTTTAATAAATTTATTATGTTATTAGTAACTATTTAAATCTTTTCAGGAAGGGAAAATTTCATACAAAAAAATTTTAAAACTCCATTTTGCAAATAAATAGTTATATTAAATTTGATCCATAACATAATAAATTTATCATAAAGCATGGAAGGAAGAAATCCAAAGCATTTCTATTTAATACAGTTCAAACATTTGTGGATTTTTGTTGATTTTCTACTTTGATCAAATTTCCACATTATCATTTATTGTCATCGAAAAGGAGTAAATTAGCAAAATATGGAGAAAATTGATCGAGTAAAAAGCCTTCAAAAATAAGTTTCTAAATTATATGGATACATATGTAGAAAACAAGCTAATATAAATTATGGAAAAATCAATTAAATCGATATATTATTAGTCCTAAATTCTGAGTATTTAATGGGCTTTGTATTTTGTAAGAAATCTGCAACCTCATTTGGATTGTGTTCGTATCTTGTATGTAATAGGTGCAATACCACATATATTGAAGAGACGTCAAGCAATCTCTATATGAGAATCCAAAAAAGGGTCTTAACGTGGGTTGAAGTAAGATCGTAGAATAAAGAAAAATTTGCAATTCGAACGAAAACATTCACATAAATATTTTTAAAATTCTATCTACTCAGTTTAAAGATTATTTAGAGAGAGGCCTGCGATGCACTAGATATGAAATCTTTAGATTCTAAGATTAATGTGCAAATGAGTCTCTTGATAACCTCATTGAGTTTTCTAATCATGACACAATGATTCATATATTACATAATTACTGATTGTCTGTATAAATATTGTTGGTGGAAGTTTTTGATAAAAACCTAACCAACAATTACATTATTTTGGGACTCAACGGATTGAACCGGAGTGCCAATTGATAAAAATCCAAAGGAGAATTTCCGAATTGTATAGGGACGAATAAAATGATCGATTATAGAATTGAATAAAGAAAAAATCAAAGTTCATTTTTTTAAAAAGGTTTATAACAAAATTTATAAAAGAAATTGTAATTAATTTAATAAACATTAATATACAATAAATTAAAATTTACCGATCATTGAGCAACGCAACAAATACATTTATATTTGCTGTCCATAAATGACGTCAGGTGGTTTTAGCAGATTTCCAACCCTCCACCCTCTCGTCACATTTCGTCACACAAAACCTGACCCTCCCTCCTCGTCACACTTTGTCACAAAATTCTGCCACCCCTCACACTCCGGCGTGACGTCGTTTATGGACAGCACCTTTGATAATTTTTTTATGACCTGACTGTGAAGGTAATATTAGTATGTTTCAAAAATAATACAGGTTTTTGATTTTTTTGTATTTACCGCAATATTATACGACTAAAGCATATATGATGTTATGATTCATTCGAAAGCTTAATTTATACTCTTTCAGATATATTTGTCTAAAACTTATTTTAATGTTTCTTTTGTTAATAATTCCGATTTTAATTGCAGATGTCTAAGGGGATCGTTCGTAAAATACATAACGCAAAAATTTGGATTTTTAGACCCCCCTCCCCCTTGTCACAAAGTGTCACACTTTCATAAGAACCCACAAGGTGTCACGTCACAAATCACAAAAACTAAAAATATACAAAATACAATATTTTATTTATTTTTCATCAATTTTTTCCCAAATTTGAGCTAAATACTCTTTAATTGTAAAAATTGGCACATTTTCCAGTAATTCATATTATTTGGGCATTGACAAATCCATAATTTCTAATGTTAAATTAAGCATTATATTATTTATTGTTTTTTGAAAAAAAGATTTCAATAATAATCATTTTTTGTGTCGTAACAAATTTTTAGACCTTCCCTTCCGCCTTGTCACAAAGTGTCACACTTTCAAAGACCCCTCCAAGCGTGATTTTCGCTACATATACTTCTACGAATTCAAGCTAGGGAGTAATGCAGCTCAAATCGCTCGAAACATGAACGAAGTTTGGGGCAAAGGAAGTGTCAACAAATGCACGGTGCAGCGCTGGTATCAAAAGTTTCGCCCTGGCAATACCAACCTGGAAGATGAGACTCATGACAGCCGCACATCAACGATTGATAATGACGAGTTGAAGGATCTGGTGGAAGCCGATCCATGTACAACTGTTCGAGCACTTGCAGAAGAGCTTAACGTTGATCCCTTAATCGTTGCTTGACACTTGAAGCTAATTGGAAAGTCAAAAAAGCTCGATAAATGAGTGCCTCACGAATTGAACGAAAGTCAAAAAAAGTTGTCGTTTTGAGGTGTCTTCTGCGCAACAAGAACGACCCGTTTCTTGATCGGATTGTGACGTGTGATGAGAAGTAGATTCTTTACGATAATCGACAACGTTCGGCACTATGATTGGACAGCGATGAGGCTCCCACCACTTTCCGAAACCGAAACTCCACGAAGAAAAGGTTATGGTGACTGTTTGGTGGTCTGCAGCCAGTCTCATCTATCACAGCTTTCTGAATACGTGTGAAACGATCACCGTAAATAAGTACTGCCAACAAATTGAGAAAATGCATTACGAGCTCTGACGTATGTGCCCGAGTATGGTCAATATGAAGGGGCCAATTCTCCACCACGACAACGCCCAGCCACACATCACAAAACCGACCCTACAAAAGCTAAACCAATTAAGCTACGAAACTCTGCCTCATCCATCCTACTCACCAGACCTCTCGCCCACCGACTAACATTTTTTCAAGCATCTGGACAACTTCCTCCAGGAAAAATGCTTCAAAAACCAAGACGACGCCAAAGACGTCTTTAACGCTTTCATCTCAACCAGAACTCAGTAGTTCTACACTGGGGGCATAAATAAATTTGTTTCTTGTTTGCAAAAATGTATTGATTCTGATGGTTTTTATTTCGATTAGTAAGGTCTATTCTGTGCTGAGTTACATTTGTTTAAAGTTTAGATTCAAAAACGTCCATTGCTTTTACAACAACCTAATACTATATGAATTAATTTTTCAGTAAAATAAAACATCTTTAAATTGCGTCTTTATGTTTTAATTATATACAGGGTGTCCCAAAAATATGTATACACATTAAAAATTTAATTTTATTGAATTTTATTGAATTTTATTGAATTTTATTTATGTTTAACTTTCATTATATTTAACATAAATAGGTTTTTTGTAGATTCAGTCCCTATCATAGGAATG
>MQRK01211116.1:11883-22290 GCA_001938485.1 Girardia tigrina | reverse complement strand
AGGCGGAAGGCCACTGACCCCGTAGGAGGCCTATCGGGGGGCCCTTAAGGACTTTAGTTTGGGTGGACCCTCTAAAGAGCCTTAGGCTCAATACCATTACAGAGATTGGAGGCCCACATGGTCTCAAAATTAACATCGATAAAACCAAAGTTTTGAACCTAAACGGAGATACTCGGATCCTTATTGCTGGGCACCAGCTTGAGGTCGGTATTGAGTGGGTCTCTAGCTTTTGTTACCTAGGATCCACGATCTCTTCAGCGGGAAATGTGGACGCGGAAGTGAAAGAAAGAATCAAGAAAGGAACTCAGAAGATCCGGGATCTGAGACCAGTGCTGAAGGGCTCCAAACTGAGTATGAGGAATAAGAAGAAAGTAATCAACGCATGCATATTCTCCGTAGTCTACTACGGCTGTGAAAGCTGGAGAACTGAGGACAAGAACATTAAGAAATTGCATGCCCTTCATAACCTATGCATGCGTATAGTTAGGAAGAAACACAAAATTGAAAAGATTCGTATGGACATCCTGGACATTGGACTCCCACATCCCATGGATATTATCGCGAGTAAACGGTTTACTTTCCACAGTAAGACGGAAACTTCAGAGGAGTATGAGACAGTCAAACGAATCTCGAAGGGAGAAATACAAATGGGGAAATAGATCAGTGGGAGAAAGAAACAATCAATTTCGGAATGTCTTCGAGTGGACATAAAGTGGCAATTTGGGTATGATGCGGTGTATGGAGATTTCATTAACCGCATCAATCACAGAGATCCTACTGTATCGAGTGAAACATACATAAACTCCTTAATTCGACCAGGAAGACTCAATAGGACAAGAACAACTGTACCGAAGCTGATCAACGAGAGAGACAAACTTCACCAATGTCCAGTAGAAAGATGACACAAGGAGTTTGCCGAAAAGAAGGAGCTGAACAGACACATGAAAAGGGACCACGCGGTGTCCACTTCCGCTAATCCTGATCAGCTCAATGAGATACAACAACAGCAATTACCATTCCCATGTACACTATACAAAAAGTCGTACAAAACGAAGGGGTGGCTGACCAGGCACCTCTACCTGGATCATAAATTGGAGGAGACGGAAGAAATTGGAGAACCAATAATGACACCAGCGCAAACCAGTACAACCACAGAAGAAAGAGTCGTAGAAAACCTCAACATTCCAGGCAACCAGATTCAATCCGTGACGGACCCCCCGACTATCTCGACGGCGGTGGAAGAAGCAATAGGTACTGAAGAAACACATCTGACTTTTAGGATTGCAGATCTAACTGCAAGGGAGGAATTCAGATGTCCCTTTCGCGGCTGTACGAAGTCCACGAATACAGCCAAAGGTATTCAGAACCATGACTATACAACCCATGGGTGGTCGTTTCTCACAGGGAAGCCGAAAAAATCTCGGAGACCGAAACTATCCAACCCCGTAGGAGGCCTATCGGGGGGCAGCTAGCACTGTTTAATTTGAGTGGACCCTCTAAAGAGCCTTAGGCTCAATACCATTACAAAGATGGGAGGCCCACATCGGAGAGACAAATCGTCATCTCAAAACCCGGATTAGCGAGCACTCACAAATGAGTCGATCGAGTAAGGTTCTTGATCATTGGTTATGTTGTAAGGATAGAACCTCATCCATTTCAAAAGATGAGTTTTCTGTTTTACAAAAGGGATTTGATTCACATTACGAACGACAGTTTTGTGAATTTCTACTAATAAGACACTACAACCCATCAATTAACATTCATCATATAAAGCACTTTATATCAGATCTTTGGATCCTAAGATTAATGTGCAAACGGGTCTCTCGAAAACCCTATTAAGCGTGTTTAGATGACATAATAATCCATTGATGATATATATATATATATATATATATATAAAATTTATTGTAATTTTTTTGTTAAAAAGTTTTAAATTGTAATTATGTGAATTTCTGGAAAATAATAATTATTGATTTGTTTAAATAATATGATGGTAAATTATAAAAGTTTGAATGTCGATTAAAAATAAACAGTTGTGAATGATTTTCGATATTTTCAATTTTTGAATATAATTAGTGATTGAAATTAGCATTTTCTGATGGAATTATTTTCTCCGACAAATCAAAAGCGATGGACAAATGTTTCCGATTTAAAACTAAACTTAAAAACCGATAGAAAACGTCGTCGATTTGAAATAGCGTATTGTCTGAATAAAGTGATCGCTTGATGACAAAGACTTGAATTTCAAATTCCAACTGAAAAACGAGCTGATTTACACGAATGTATCGAAAGCGGAAATTGCGAGCAAAGACAGTTCGAAAGACGCTTTTCAAACGACGAATATTATTGAGATTTGTAAAATCATATTGGAGAAAGGAGAGCTCCGATTGACGGAGAAAGGAGACAATTTGTGATGGATAATTTAATTAAAGATGTCGCGAAGATTGTGACTAATAAAACGTTGAATCCGAGTACGAAACTGTGCTTTCCACCGGGTGTGATAAAGAAAATGATTCACATCAATTTGGAACCGAATAAATCCGCAAAACAACAATCTCTCGGCGTTATTCGAATGTTGATAAATAAATGGAATGTTCCGATCGATGTCAATCTTTTATCTGTCAACATTATTGTGCCACAAAAACAAATTGAATCATTCACATGAGAATAATTGAGTTATTGTGAGAATATTTTCTGATGTGCCGCGCAAGAGCACGATTTTAAGATGGCGGCGATTTTCGAACCGGAAAATTATGATTTATTCAAAGAAAATGTCGAAACGAAATGTACAATCGAATTACACACAAAAATGCAACAACAACAACATGCAGAGACATATTATATGGATCTTTCAGAAAGTAATTCGAGCCAAAACGATAATTTTACAGTACAAGTGGCCAGCGAAATCAGAGGACAGAAGAAACGAGAAAGCAATCTCAGCAGATAATTTATTGAGGGCGCATTATAAAAAAATAATTTTTTACTGAAATATAAAACAGAATTAATATTATAACAGAAATAATTTTATTCAAGATACGACCTTCCAAGATACGACCACAATAATAATTAATTTTCACAATAATAATTAAAGTAAATGTTTTCATAACAATTTTTTATACATAATTTTTCAAATGTTTTTTTAATTAATTGCTTCATATTTGGATCTTCCAGAAAATATTTAATTGAAATAAAATCAAAAGTAATATAAAGTTTAATTTTTTATTTGCGAAATGAAAGTAAATTAAACTATTTTTGTAACTTTATTTTACACGATTAAATCGAAATAAATTAAAAATGTAACTATAATTTTATTTTCGGAAATTTTAATTGGAATCAAAATATAATTGTAAAACAATTAAATCGACTTAAATGAAAATGCGATTTTAATTTTATTTTGGAAAACGTAATTATTAATCGAAATATAATTTTATTTTTATGTAAAAAAGGGCAATTTAAAAGTTGTTAAATTAAACGAAATTGCGATTTTATATTCTATTTTCAAAATATTATTTTATTAAATCCAAAGTAATTTTTAAAACTATTATGAAAACGAAATGAAAAATATTATTGTATAGAATTGGGAAATTTAATTGAGAAACAGGTAAATTAAAAGGTACAATAAAATTGAAATTTAATAATAGACGAAACAAAATCTTTGTGACAAGATTTTAATTCACTTTATAATTATTTTATTAAAAAAATGTATAGAATTTTAATTGGTAAAAAATAAAATAATCATATTTAAAATAATAGACGAAACAAAATCTTTGTGACAAGATTTTAATTCACTTTATAATTATTTTATTAAAAAAATGTATAGAATTTTAATTGGTAAAAAATAAAATAATCATATTTATATTTATATCAATTCTTATTTATAATGGTTTGTGAAAAACGAAAGTGCAAAAGTTCATCGGAAATATTTATTTAAAAAAACTGAAATTGTGGTAGAAATAAAGTTTTGTGTTAATGTCGACGTCTTTTGATCAAGTACCCAAGAAAGAAGCCAGCCGTTCGTCCAGTGCATACCATTGCGATTGTCTCCGAAACTGTTAACAAAACATATACTCAAAATGTACTTCCTCATCCGAACAACTTCCTGCTTTATCCAGTTTATCCTTCGTGTCCCGAAGATGTCACTCCTCTAATGTACAACCAGAGATAAATTCATGAGCAACCTTATGAGTTATTTCCCTCAAATTTTACTTTCTTCTTAAAGTAACAATTCACTAAAGAAATATTTTGACATTTTAACATCATATTAAAGATTGATTATTGTTGTGTTTTTTATGAAAACAAAAGAATATGTTTAATATAAATATATTTCGACGGATTTACTTTCATCATCAAATAATGAAGTTTGTTTGCATTTCTATCGCTTATTTTTGACAAAAATGAATATTTATATCATTTCTTAGGTAATTTTAATGGAAAACTTAAAATAAATTAAGTATAATTTGAACATTGATTTTTGGATCACACAATCTGATGTTGCATACACATGTTGTATACATTTTAAAATGATTGCATGAAATTTTCTCTAATGAATAACTTGAAATACGCTCTATTAATTATCGGGTTCGTGATTAAAATCCAAAGTCATTATTCGCAAACTTTATTTCTAATTCAACTTTTATTACTCAAACAAATTTATGAGGAACAATATTTCAGTTACATAAACCAGAATATCTGTTTCAAAATTTAATTAATTAATTTTATGATTATATTAAAAAATAATAAACAATTGCATCATCGAAAAATATTATATTTATTAATTAACTAATAATTTATATTATTATTTAATATAGTCCAATTATAATAAAATCGATTGAAACAAGTTCTATGAACAGAAACACTAATACAATTTAAGCATAAAGTAAACGGTTGAATGATTGTATTAAACTGTATTGTACGTATTATAAATGCATTATAAATACGTAATAATATTATAGTATAAGAGGTCATATACGTTTACCATTGCGTCGATATTATCTGAGCTGCGACAATGTTTTCCTTTGGTGCTATTTTGAGAATTCTAATTGTTGTGATCGGAGTTGGGATGAGTTATGAAGTCGAGTATTGTTTCGGAACAAGATACTACTGCAACACGGGGTACTACTGCTGTTACCAAACTGGTTATTCTACTCCATATTGCTGCTATTCTTCGTCAAACAATAATAATTCAATAACGACAATAGTCTCATCGGTCGTATCTGCAGTGGTGTTTATAATCATTGTCGGAGTACTGATATCGATATGTTGCGGCTGCATCTGCTCCCATAAAACAGGTATCAAGAGGAAGGGTCATGTCATTCCTCCAGCACACACCGTGATAACAGTTTCTCAAAATGGTACTTCATCAGATCCCCAAAATCCTTCTCAATATCCCCAAAATCCTCCTCCATATCCCAAAAATCCACCTCCTTATCGAACCGATTCCCTACCTTATCCAACGTACCCCACGAATCCAAATAATGTTCCTCCACCAATGCGCTACTAATGATATGTCACACATAAACATTAAGGAATTGTTTTCTCATAAATGTTACTCTTCATAAAGTACTGATTCGTTAAAGAAATACTTTGTCATTTTAAATGCATAATTCAATTTTTATTAATAATCTTTTTGCCAAGAAATGTCATAATATATTCGACTATGATATCTTCGGCATTGGCGATCACATATTTGTGTCTTGTTTACCGCCCCAAGACGATCGGGTCCCCTCACTCGCACAATACAGAGATATGTTCAGAAACCAGTTTGCTTGATAAATCGATGATTTCAGACCAACAATAAGATCAATTTATTTTAAATTGAAATAAAATTTTTCTTGTGTTACTAAGAGTAAACCTTCTGTAATTTTGTAAAAGGAGCGTTCGCTTTAAAGCACGAATAATGACAGTTGGCTTATATTGCCAAATCCTTCGACACATTCACCCCCTGATACAGAAATATGTATAGTAGAAGAAGGGTCCCTACAGAAAGAGATGTGTTTTTGAATTTGTTTCTTTGTGAAAATAAATTTGCGACAAAAACAGGAATAAGGATTTTAAAGTGAAATGATTTTTTTTAAATTTATACCAATTTTATATTCTGAAAACGTGGAACGAGCTCACTATGCTCTTGTATACTGCAAGTTCCCCGATGGTCAGTAGATAGTCGTCATGAACTCACCTGGAATTTTTCTCTTTGTGGGGTGTAGATTGATTTAGGCAATAGTGTACACTCTAGTCCTAGCGTTCTCTGGTCCAGTTTAAAAGAGCTTTGAAACAAAATTTGCTATTGCAGTTAGTGAGAGCCTAATGACTGATAGCCAGATTTTCCACATTTATGTTTCGTGTTGAACTGATCATATGCCACAAAATTCTGCTTAGAATCAGCGTAACTAACGAAAGGTTTCAAAATATAAATTTAATTATTCATTCCGCTATGAAAATTGGCAATTACCGGATAGTTTTTGGAGAAGATAAGGGACAGTTCATTTCGTGCTATTTGAAAAGATTCTACAGAATTGACAAAAGAAATCAACTTCCTTCAGATTTTGGGGCAGAAACAATTAAGGATAAAAATAATCAATCTTCATAGAAAAGACAAGAAATTGAACATGCTCGTCAGAGATCATCAGGGACTTGAGATCGCCAATCCTTGACCCTGCCTAACACCCTGTCCCGAGCAATTTCACAAAATGCAAAACTTACGTAAATTTGCTAACAGAGTCTGACATTAATTACTTCAGAAATGTAGCAAATAAAATTTTCTTCAATTTTCTACATTTATAGCATATAATTAGTCCATTAGATTGCTGCTGAGAATTTTCATAACGATTTACCCTTGTTTGTACCAGATTTCCGTTATGTGGAATACGTGATTTTGTAAACGAACTCCTTCTTTCGCCGCTGACATCACCTCGTTCTTTAGAAACGATCTTTCCATCACCAACGTTTGTACCGCTGACATTGAACTTTGTGTGACGCACTTTTTAATTCCTAAATACCTGCGACTATATTCAACCATTTCGGTTAAATCTTGATCGCCGGCTTGCTCTAAATTCAATTGCAACTCGAACGGCAATCCAGCCATAAAGGCCGCCTTGGTCAGATCGTCGATTTTTGATGCCAACATCTTTACTTGAGAAACGTAATCGTCAATAGTTTGTCCTTCGTAATATTTCAAATTAATCAGTTGGCTGTATGCAGATCGTCTGGTTAATCCGAATGAATTGTCCAAGATTTGCAGTACTTCTTCACAGTTGCTCTGTTTCTTTTCATCCAATTCCATGTATATATTTAACGGAACATCCGTCAACAAAATAGGAAGATATGGGGCCGGATCCAAAATCCCCTGGATTTTCATAATCGTCTTGAACTTTTTCTTCCAAATTTCAAAACTGCCGTTTCCATTAAATTTCTCCAAATGATCGAGTATAATTTTTAAATCGCTTATCATTGCCCGGATAGCTTGTAACAACGAATTCCAAATCTATAAAATTTATTTTTCTACAAATAATACTTTTAAAATAGATATTATTTAAACAAATAATTATCCATATTTTTTCATGCTAAATATTTCATTTAATAAATAAATTTAACATGTAACATTCACTTAAAAAAATTTAATTTTAATTTTAAATTTTTTTAAAAAAAGTTGTTAATTAATTTTCTTACAAATTTCAGGCCTAAAGTTAATTTTAAACTTATAATTAATTAATGTAGATTTTTTTTCGGTACCTTTTTTCCAAGTACCTTTTTTTCCTGTACCTTTTTTCCGCAAACCTTTTTCCTACAATCAGTTCATATATATTAGAGATTTTTTAACCATTGTAATCTATAGCTGTTTTTAAAATAAATTATTTGTGTTAATGGTGCTTATAACCTTTGTTAAGAGTTTATTTCAGTTTATTTAAAAAAAATTCTATTTACTGTGATTTTTGTGTAAAAAAATTGCATGTAAAAATGTCCAATATACTTTACACCAAATACTTTGGTAAATTTTAAATAAAAGTAAAAACGATTTGTTTTATCAGCGTGCTAAATACCTGCGAGTAGACGGGAATTTGTGCTAATTATTGTACTTAAAAACTATTAAATTACTTAATAAATTATTAATGATTTTTTTCCAGTAAAGTGTCATTTTCATCTTTATGTTTCATTCCTTTGTAATTTAATTCATTTGTACGTATTTTCTGTGTTATTTTTCTTAGTATCATTTTCAGTATAATTTTCACGTTTATATTTCATTCTTTTGTAAGTTTTTATCATGTTAATTTTTTTCTGTAATTCATTCTGTGTAATTCTCTCATGTAACCCTATCTGTGAAGGTCAAGCCCCACTGATTATATTTGCATTTCCTTACTTTGAATTTTGAAAGAGACTGTCGTGAATTTCATCAAATTCATTTTTTAGTACTTCAATATCCGAAGTTACTTCTCCAAATGAAATTTTGGATCCTGAAGTCGGATTTGAACACCATCGATTTTTCTAATAATATTTTGTCGAAATGTAAGAAGAATAATAAATTTGAAAGCTAAAATGTTCCGCGATAATATTTCAGCATGTACTCTGGCCTCAACATCTTTCCCTAATTGCTCTAACAGACCAACATTTAGTTACCTGTAAATAGCTTTCACAGCTTTTGCTCTAGTACTCAATCTTGTATTTGATGCTGCTTTTATTGTGTATTGCAATGATTTGCTCATTGCATCTCATAATTTCATCAATAATTCTAAAAAATCTTTCCACAGCTGGTTCCTGACATACTGCGTGTAATTTACATAAAATTAGGTTGTGATTTTCACAGTTAACGTACAAAGCATTTTCATGTTTTGCTAAAATTTTTTGTTGAAGTCGAGAAATATGTGCCGATATTACATGGTAATGACATCATCTTAACATTGTGCTCTGCCGTTATCCAGGCTTAAATTTCACTTCGATTAGATTTAACAATGCACCAGTAGGAATCGAAGAAAAGGTTCTCTTATGGAAACTATCTTTTGAGCATATCTGATCTTCAAGGACATTTGCTTGGTGTGAGCTAAATCTGGGGTCGTATTCCGCGATACTTACTCGTTTGAATATCCCCAAGTAAATGATTTTTAAAAATTAAAGCAGAGTTAGGAATTCATTTTGGTATTCAGCAGGTAAACATAATATTGAACCTGAATAAGACCTGACACGCTGGAGACCTAGTTGACCTAGCATATCGGCCACATTCCTGCCAACACGTGCTGCCTGTCGCTCGTCTGGCATGGCGTCTTGCGAAAATCTATGGCTACAAACATTGGAAAGGAGGTGTTGGGATTGATTGGAAGAGGCAGAGAGAGACAGTCGCTCAGGTGAAGAGATCGCGGCGTGTGGCGAGTGAAGGCTTCCAATGGTCACAAGGGAGAGGGACACGGCCAATCCGAGAGGACAAACTGGAGGAACAGTTCTTCTCAACTGAATGATCTGGGAACAAGAATCGATCGGTCTAATATCTGCTGGAGAAGTTCAAATGGCGCTTGATTGGCGGAATATTGATTGGCGGAACACACACACACACGCATGCACACTGTCACTCAATCAATCAATAATTACAAAACTATTTATTTATTTATTGATCGATAACGAAACAAACAATCGATACATCAATCAATCAATCGCCAGTGCCACAGAATGAATGCGCTCCTGAATGGATCGATCGATCGGTCGGTCGGAGTGTCGTCAGCCCACCAGCGCCAGGATCTTCTCCAACTTCTGAATCTCGACCTCCGGGCCCTTGGGCACGTCCAGCCCCTTCTTTTCCTGCGCGACGCGACTCGGTCACACACCCGGCCATCGATCAGTGACACACACACACGCACACATGCACACTCATCAATCAATCAATCAATCAATCAATCACACACACACACGCGATAACGACAAGTACCTTGGGTGCTCTCCTGAGATTCGGTGACAACTTGAGACTGGTTATTTGACCCCTGCACGCGAATATCGATTATCGATCACTGTCGAACACACACACACCGACCAATCAATCAATCAATCAATCAATCTACTTATTTATTTATTTATCGATAGATACAATATTGATTGATTGATTGGTCGGTAATTATGCCTCATGGAAATGAGAACAATCAATGAACAGAGAGACAAGGATCAATGAGAGATTAAACCAAGAGACAGCGGAAAATCGATAAATAATTATCGATTGTTTTAGGAAATTTTCGGAAAGATCGATGCAAATAATGATGGAATCGAGAGAGATTAGAGACAGAGATGGGAGATGAGAAAACGATGAGAACGAGGGGAGATAGAGGAGAGAGAGAAGTGAGAGAGAAGAGAGAGGGAAGAGAGAGAGGGAAAAGAGAGGAGAGAGAGGGAAGAGAGAGAGGGAAAAGAGAGGAGAGAGAGGGAAGAGAGAGAGGG
>MQRK01211111.1:19974-46883 GCA_001938485.1 Girardia tigrina | reverse complement strand
ATATATGTGTGTGTGTGTGTATGTGTGTGTTTGATACAGTCCCCAGCTTGCCATAGAGTTTGGCCGGTGGTAGTAGAGTCACTGTTGCTGATGTCCGTGCACAGCCTATTTATTATTTATTAATAAGTCTATGGAATTGGTAAATAATTCGGCTCATTTGTGCAACAAGATACTTTCTTAATTTGAAAAGTTTAATAAAGGCTATGAGAAATATTTTTGAATGTTGATGTTTTGTGTATTTATGTTTGAATGTTGTATGTTGATTTGGGATTCTGTCTCTCTGAATCAGATGTATGATTAATATTTTAATTCTTATAATCTAAAGGTAATTAATTCATATTTATATTTAATATTCAAATTTTTAATTTATTATGATTTTAAATTTTAAAAATATTTTATTAATTTTATTTTAACCAATAATATTTAAAATAAAATATAAAGTTTCAAGTTAGTTCACATTTTGGATGAGAAGTATTAAACATTGAGTGATAGAGATGCTCCAAATTGTGAATGAAATAACTGTTCTACCAAATGTGTGAGTTCTCCTAACAAAGACAATACAATATAAAAATATATTCCAATTCAATAGTAACTCACTCAAAAACCAACACTGGTAAATTTACAATCAAAATTTGTCGTCGTTCAAAATTTCGTTATTAAAATATAATGGTTTTGATAAAAACATTCATGATTCCAAAAAAACCTTTTGTTCAAAAAAAATTTCATGTGTCGAATTACGCTAATAATAACTCGAACAAAGACTTCTTTGTTCTGTTTTTCAAATTTCAATATACTCTAATTTTTCAAATTTTAATCATTACTTTCTCTAATTAATTTAATTTAAATTATATAATTTTTTATATCATTATTTATTGTTAGGAGTGTCATTATTCATCAACAGTTATAAAATTATAAAATTGAATCTAATTGATTATCGTTTAGCCAGGCAGAGAATCGTTTGAAATATAAAGTAATTTAATTCTAAATTTCGAAACAATATAAAAAAACTAAATCATTGAAGCACCTTTAAAATAACTAATTATATTAGCAATATAACAATACAACTCAGAAAAAAAGAAGTCTTCAGATCACAAAAAGTATTTATGAAATATTCATTCAAAGAGAAGTGTTCATTTAACAACAAAATAATCTAAAGATTATTTTTTGTACGGGATAAAAACTAGAATCGATCGGGATTAGAGTAACTAAAACATTAATACTGTGTAGAGCCTTTTCTTTATTCTTATTCAATTTGCAATATTTATGAGAAACAGTTAAAAATCAATCATCTCGAATGTAATACTTGATTTGCTGCGGTATATTTTATTTGAAATGTTTGGATGAAATGACAAGCCAATTAGCAGAGACGACCAGACCGGCGGATTATAAATGCCCATTGTGTACAAGGTACATCATACCTCATCAAATCAAGCGGGTCGTAACGTAGAAAATTTTAAACAGTAAATTAGTAAAAGTTAAGAGTTTTTGAGAACTGTTCGATAAGTTACAAGACGATTATAATGACATCAGGATTGAGATGACTAACGGTAAAATAAAATTATTCTGCAGTCACGAGACACAGTCACGTAAAAAGATAATAATTTATATATAAATAAATGTTTCTAAATAATAAATAAAATATATATTTTGATTTTTCCCATTTTTCTCATTATTTGGCATGATAAAAATGGATATTGATAATAGATACGAAGAAACTAGCTTCTAAGGATTAAAGTAACGACGTAATTATTACATAGAGATAATAAATTCTCTCAGTAAAACAAAAATCAAACAAAATTTAAAAAAATACACTGTGACATTTGCCTTCTAATAATAATATTAAAATTGATAAATTCAACAAATATATTTTATTTATATTATATTTCAATAAAGTCGATCGATTTAAATATTATTTATTGATCGATCGAATTTGACACGATTTAATAATGATGAACGAAATTCTCGTTTGAATTTCAACAGAATATGGAATAAAAAATAGGCAGGTGTGTTTGTATGTATCAATCCTGTGTTTGTATGTACAAGTGTGTTTGTGTGTCTGGATGTGTGTGTGTGATTAGAATATCAATAAATGCATAATGACAAATCACACCGATCAACAAAAAATTATAATTGAAAATAAATTAATCGATTTAATTGGTTCGTGAATCACTCTTATAGCAGCCGATCATTATTATTATGATTATTATTATTATTTTTCTAGAATTTAATAATATTTTTGATATTATATTTTATAATAACTTTATTTGATAACAGCGGTACATTCGAAATTATACATTTACGTAATAATAATTGTAGAAAGGATTTAAAGAAAAAGTAATTAATAAATTAATTAATTAATTATGAAAAAGTTATAATTAAATGGATCAATATCGCTGGAAATAAGATATATGAACTTTGATATTTTTGTAAATTGAAACAATTAAATTATTTCAAATGATATTTTAAATTGATAACATAAACGATATTTTTTGACTGATTTAAACAAATAATTAATTATTATATGTATAAGCAATTGACTGATTGAAACAAGCAATTTATTACAAGGGATTTATAAGTTTTCATTGAATTTTTATTAATGATGAAAAAAATGAGTTATATGTTTATTTTAGATATTTATTAATGAGTTTTATTTGCAATTTCGAAATTTTAAAATGTTTAATTAATGTTTTATTTTAATATAAATATAATATTTAATTTTAAAAGAAATTATTTTAAATACAATTTTATTTCTGATACTGATTATTATCAAACGATATTATAATATAAATAATATTAAAATAATTTGATAATGTTGTAAATGTAAATATAATTCTTTAATGTTAAAATGTTTGTTCTTGTTTATATTTTCTTTATATTGTCTTATGTTTATTAGTTCTGTGTGTTACCTTTGAAATTTGATATAAAATAATAGCAATATAATAGTGACAAAATATAATCTAATAGTAATGATATCATTTAATAAATGTTTTCATGTGTTAAGAAATTTTTAGAAATATATCAATCTAAATAGAATTAGAACACAACCTTTGAAAAGGAGAACCTTCATTCTTGTCAACTGAATGCTTTATTATTTTGAAATTCGAATAAAAATGTGGTTATAATAACATTACTAGATGACCGTTCCTTCTTGGTTTCTTCGATGGTTGAGATATCCAACAGAAATTACAAATATACTCTAAAAAATAATATATATATATATATATATATATACAATAGCAAAAATTAAGAGACAAATAAGATGTTTTGGAACAATTGATCACTGTAGTGCCCTACTTACTGACACTGGGTGATTATTTTATTTGCATGTTCTTTGATTTTTGTATTTGATTTCGAGTGTTTTTGTAACTCGTTCGAGTTTGATTTGTCAGTTTTTTATTGTTAATGGTATCACCGAATGATTGCTTATTTTACGTGTGATTTTTGTTATTCTTTTATAGTAGTCATATTGAGATTATTCAGAATCCAAATTATAAAGATAGAAATAGAAGATGTGCAATTTTAGAAAGTCGTAAGAGGGAAAAACTTTCAAAAGTACATATATTAATATTATATATATTATATGTGTGTATATGAATAATATAACAATATTAAATATTGATCGAAAATTTTAAATACATTATTATTACTTATTACAATTATATTATACTACCTACCAAGCATTTTTCTGTAAAATCGGTTCGTAAAGGAATTTTCCGCAAACCAATTTATCAATATTCCCCACTGAAGGTGTATCTCTCCATATAATCTACTTCCTCAAAATCTCGTTGCGCAACCGAATGATTCTTTGACGTTTCCATCGATATTGTTAGAACCGAAGATCGTTCCTTTGAAACCTTTGAACAATAAACACAAATCGAAATCGAGATTTATCCGTGCCCTTCTCTCTCTCTCGTATGTAATTTTTTTGTGTTGAATTAAGAGTTTTTTATTCGTTGATCGTTATTTTTCTCTTGACATAATTGTTTTATTTTCTCGAACACTAAATTAGCCTAACGTAATTCCTTGATATATTGAGTTGGGCTAGTTTAGCTTTGTTGGCAACTTTTATTTTATAGTAAAAATAGAGGTTTGATAAAACTTCCTAATCTCTATTTTTTACAATCACTATAAAGCAAACGAAAATGAGTCCCATGGAGAAATGAACTAAACAGATTTGTTCCAGAACAAAAAAGAATATATAATCGAATAATTTCTAGTTCGAAATGAGATTGGGAGTAATTAGTTTGATCCAAAATTAGTATTGCCAAATAATTTTAAATAATCAGAGAATGGGAATCCTGGAAAGTGGATTGAATAAAGAATGAGTTTATATTCGTTTCTTAATAATAATCTATTATTTTTGTAATATATTTCGATCACAAGCAACATTGATTTTTTAAATTTACAAATGTATAAATTTGTATAAATTTAACATATTAATAATTTGGTCAATAAAAGTACTAGATTAAAAAAATTCTTAGGGATTTAAGTGACAGGAAAATTTGAACCAATTTTTAGAACTAAAGTGAAATGGTTATCTTTTTTAAAATAAATAATGTTTATAAATTTCGAGGACATTTTAAAAGTTTTTTTTCTTCATTTTATGTAACTTATATGACAAGTATTTGTTTCCTCTTGCCTGATACAATACATTTCATTTTCAAATTCAACATTATATTTCCATTTAAATTGTATAAAGTTCACAATTTTTTTTAGGTTGTCATGGAATGTCTGAAATGTTTTTTACAATTCTTATAAAAATTCTTCTCAAATTGATTTTATGATCAGAAATACTATTTATAAATTCTGTATTTTGTGTACAATAGCGACTGTTTCTTTAGGAAGGCAATTGGCTTGCTTTGTTCAAACTACATCTTTTGCTTTTCGTCTAATAATAATAAATGTAACCATAAAAATAATTATTTGGACTGAAAACTCTGGATATTTGTCACATCAGCTGTGCACTTTAGGCGATATCCGTTCATGGTAATGTAATAATATTTTGGCAATGGAAAGCCTTTTCATATAAATACAAAGATATGTAGATTTTAGTATCGATAACTAATATGTCAATACGCAAATGTGTGGCTTAAGAAAAAATACCTTATATACCTTTCACATATTTGTATATTTCCGTTTATTCTTATATGTTTCGGAATATTATCCATCATCAGCAATGGGAATTCATTTCTACATGCCCTGAATACGCACATTATATCTTCTATTTTTAAAATATTTCTGTGGAATGTAATTAATATATTTGCTTTCTGTTCAGAGTTATATACCAATGTTCATAATCTTCTTTTATAGTGATGATAAATATTTATTCTTTTCTCGGAGTTTTACGTGTATTTTTTATTTGTATTAAGTTCACCCTATTCTTAAAAATATAAAGTATTATTTTCACTTTATTCATTTACCGTTTGAAAATATATTTCTATATTTTCTCTATTTCATTTTTTTACCTTTAATGGTTTTCTTCCAATTATAAGATAAAGTAAATATAAAATATAAATTATTATAGAAGAAAAACAATTTCCATTAATTTCAATTAATACTGTTTTCAAAACTTTATTATTTTTTGACAAAAGATGATGAAATATAATTTATAAAGTCGTAATTATCTAACACGGCTAATGGTTGCCGTTGAGATCATAAATCTTTCAGCCCCTCCCACTTTATAAACCTTTTATCAAGCAATGAATTTGAGTTATTTGTTTACTTTTATTTATTTCTTGAACCACATCTGGCATTAAACGATAATATTTGACAATAATGATATTTATCATTTTAGACTTTTAGCAGACTGATTTTAATAATTCTTTTGTAAGGAGACACATTATATTTTATATTTTATTAATTATATAATTTATATTTTCTCTTAATCAGTAAATTAGAGGTTTGACCGAACTGAAGAATAAATAGATTAATAATTAGAATAATAATTCAATAAAATAATTAATAATTATTTCAAAATTATCAATAATAAATTGAGTTATTTTGAGTGAATTTTTTATGTTACTTTTCGTTCCTTAATTGATTCAGAGTACCTTTTCGTTGACAGAAAATCCTTTCAATTGTTCTAATTGTGTGTAAATATAAAAATGTGTGCATGTGAAAAAAATAATGTAATTGTAGTGTGTTTGTGTGTATGTATGCATGCTTTGGTTTTATGTGTAAGCGCGAGGAAAAGAAATAATTGATGTAAAAGAAATACACTGTTATTATTTTTACGAGGCGAAATTTGTCACAATTTAAATGTTGTAAGGAAACCAAATTTATTAGAAAAGGTGAAAAAAAATCTAAATCAAGCGAAAAAAGTGTATAATAGGTGCAATAATGGTCGAGTAGTCTCGTGTTTTGAATTAGATGAATTGTTTTTTACTGATTTATGTGATAATTCGTGTCATAATGATACATTAAAAACCAGAAAATTTTAGTAATAATTATGAGTGTTAGGCCAAAGTAATTCGTCTCTTCAATTAAATTTACAGAAAGCTCGTAAAAGATAAGCTGATATTTTAGAAAGATATTCTTAATTTGAAAAACAAAAATCTTAATTTAACATTTTAAGTCCCAAATTTATTTTTTTCAAATATCTATTTACCATTCATTATTTGATTAATTATGTAAAGTAAAAAAACTAGTTATTATGAAAAAGGAAAATCATTATTGGCTGGACCAACAGGTTGAATAAAACCGGATCTAGATCCTTCCCAAATTCTCGTCAATATTATCCGTTGAATTATCTTCTTGATTATCCAATAAATCAAATTCATCATCAGAATCAATTTGAGAATCGGCATCAGCGATATTTTCTCTGAATTCGTGCATATGGGCTACCTAGAAGATTTATGAGTAGCACATTGTCATTTTTATAACGATTTACCATATAAATAAATAAATAGATTTACTATGTACTTGTGATATTTTTCCTGAATTTTCATCTAATAAATATTCACAAATGTTGCAAGACTACATCGATTTATTTCTGGAAAAAGTATGAATTTCGCTTTGTTTGAGCTCCTGTTTGTGTATTTTTTTCAGAAGATATGGGCCCTACGGGACACAAAAGATTAAAGACGAAAAAAAGTCACAATATCAAGAATTTAAAATTCTAAAAAAGAATTTAAAAATGTTTTAAAACTAAAAAAAAGCAATGTTAAAATATTTTGAGACAATTGATAAAATGGACTCGGCCGGTGAATCTGGAAACCTAGATTCTTCATCTAATTTATCTTTGTGCTTTTCAATTCATATTCAAGTTTTATATTACATTTAAAATTAACAAAAAATCTTCCATATTTTATTAATTTTCTATTGGATATTTTTGGAATTATATTATTGGAAAATAAATAATCTCTTTTTAATTTTTTTTTCTAAAAACATAATTATCAAATAAGAATTAATCAATCATAATAAAATGCACATTTTGCTATCCAGGCAAAGCAAGATTAGTTAGGGAGGAATGATCGACATTCAACAAATTTTGGATTTATTAAATATTTTAAAATAATATTTATTTTAATGAATAGTTTAGCATAAAATATTTTTACACGAATATATAAAATATATTAAATAATAATATAATGACCAGTCATAGGAAAAGTTTCAAATTATATTTTATTTAATCTCAAAATTTTAAAAAATTAAATTAAAAAAAATTGAAAAATAAAAAGAACATTAAAATAGAAATAAATCAACAAGAGAATTTAAAAGTGGAGTATTATTTATTTTTTTTAATATGCCAAAAATCTCTTAATGTTTTTATTATTATTTTCTATATTTATATTCTATTATTATTTATTACTGTATATTTACAAATAAAAAGTAATTATATGAATAATTACATAAGTTCATTAATTATTAATTAATTCACATATAAATCATTACATAGAAACATATGAATAATACTGATAATATTAACAATATTAATTATATTTTTGATTTTTTTATTTATATTCCAGCTTTAATTATCTATGTCGGTTCCGTTTTTATTAAAAATATTTAGTTTATTAGTTCAGATAGTTTGATTGATGATCTAAAATAAATTTTGTATCATTTGTTGTGCAGCACATTTAAGAGTGCTTTTGATATTATATTTATTAACTCAACTGTTTGATGTGAAATTTAGACGTAAAATTATGATTGAATGAATGTGTAAGAATTACAAATAAATATAAATTAAATAATAGTTATTTGATAATAAAATGAATATTTTCAAAGATATTCGCATTTGTTTAAAACAACTGTTTTTAGCTAAATATGATTAAACAATAATATGAACAATTATTTGTTTATCTGGTCTGAAGAGAAATTAGATATAATAATCAAAATAATAAATCAAATAATTTAATAATATTTACAATCGTTATTAAAATATATAAATATAAAATTTGTTATAATCCTTTATTATTTAATATTCATATACACAAATTAGTTTACATAGTTTTTTTTAATAAATCTTTCAGTTAAACAATGCAATTAAGAATAAAAAAATAAAAAAAATAATTTCATGTTGATTGTCGTTTCACTAATTTATAATATTTTATAATTTATAATTTATAATATAAAATTAATAATAATAATTATAATAATTTTATATGTTGTAAAATAACCAAATCAAAAAACGTATAAAGAATTTGAGAATTAAATTGGCAGGAATGTGACAACTGAGCCCTCCGGATAAATCTTACAGGGGATCGACCGTTTTAGGGTAATCTTAAGTTTTCTTGTTTGATTGGAATACAATTTGACAAAATAATGCGGCTTATCTACTATATTACAGATTCTTTATCGATTTGCTTCGCAATATTATTTTTAACGAAATATAAATCATATACCTTATTGATATTGTATTAAAATAAAATGATTTATATTTTTATTTGTATATTTTTTTAAATTTATATATATATATATATAGGTTTTAGAAACAAACCCATGATAGAAATGTTCTTATTATTCTTGAATGATCTTCATCCTAATAATAAATTCACTACATAAAGGAAAGTAAATAACATAGTTCCTTTTCTTGATATTCTTGTCAATAGAATGAATGGAAATAATAACCGTTTACAATCAAGTCCATTGAATAAGTTTCTTGTTAATTGGTTAGATTGTAAAAACTGAATCTCTTCTGATTTGATTCAAAATATGAGCTGCTTTTCTGTGAATCATTAATAATAAGACACTACTACAACCCATTAATTAACATTTAAAATGAGCAAAGGACGTCTCAATTCTTGAAATCTTTAATTAAAATAAATTAAAGATTTTGCCAAATATCTACGGGAAATATACTCATTACTTATATATACTTATATATACACTTAAATATATATATATATATATATATATATATATATATATATATTTATATATACTTATTACTTATATATGTATTAAATTTATATTTAAGAAATATGTTTAATTTATTTTATTTAAATAAGAAATTTCAAGTAGTCGTTTATTAAATAAACAATAAAAAATAATATATTAAATGAAAAAATATAATTTTGTAATAATATTCTGACGGTAATTTAATATGTTTTCATATTTAATGTATCTTAATACAGAACGAATTTCTACGAAAAATTAAATTCGTTGTTTATTTTATATGGAAATATATAATATAAACAGCCCTACCCTAATCCGGTCGATAAGGAACAAGATTTGATGGGGATTAACCACCCCCCTCGATTGCTTTAATTTCATTCAACAAAAATCAATTTAATTTATGCAATTTTTTATTTAAATTTCAATATTCAAATAAATTCTGTTAAAAGAAAATATTTCTTTTTGATTATTGATAAAATATTGATGAGAAAATTAATTTAATAAATAATTAAAAAAACATTTATAATACTTTTTTTAATAATTTTCTGTATCAAACATTTGTTTGTTTCAACTGAGTTTTTTTAATAATTCTCATTTAATTAATTATTTCGATGATTCATAATGGATAGTTTATTATTAAATTTAATTATTTAGAAATTCATGCATCTCATATTTATATATCGTAATGGTTACCAAAGTAGGCGTATAAATAATAAATTAATCAAGACATTTTTGTTCGCTTATATTTATATCTAATTACAATACTTAAGACTGAAAAAATATAATTTAAGTATTATTTTGTTTGAGTATTTATTTACGTTTGAGCAAGTCAATGAAAATATTTTTGTGAGCTTAATCGTAGATAAAATAAGTAAATATATGATGATAATAAGTTAAAAAAATAATATATTTACAAAAATAATTAAATAAAAGAAAGAGTTAAATTGATAACAATCACAAATAAAATTTATGTGGGATGAAGATATAAAGCCTCTCAAGAATAACATTAGCAACTTCACTTTGCCATTTTGAGCGCCACGACTTGTTATTGGGGAGATAGGATTATTATCATATTATCATAGGATTATTATCACATACAAAAAGGAAACCTTCAATGTTTCTGATCACAAAATATTCAAACATAGAATGACAGGATAAATAGTTAGATTTGAATACCAATTTCTTACTTGTGAGTTTACATCATTCCATTGTCTATTACCAAAATAGATCTAAGATTATTATTAACAACAAAAAATTTTGAATGCAAACAAAAAAAATGCAATCGAAATTTGAATGCAAACTTTTATTTACACAAACAGATTCTTCACAACAATTTTCAGAGGTCATCTTTCTTTGATTGATATAGTTTTTGATTACATATTCAAATATGAAAAAAACAATGAATGGGAAATTTTAATATTACATTTTAATTTCTCATAATTTTATTGGATAAAAAGACATGTAATTTTTTAAATAAACATTAATTTTTAAAATATATTTAATTTAATAAGTTAAAATCATTTACTGAAAATATTATTAAAATTCATAATTATCAAACTTTAATTAATTAGTACTTAAAATTAATATCATTAAATTACTTTCATTAGATTCAAATAATCAATCAATAAACATATCAATCCCATCTGAGTAGGAGAGTCATAAATCTAAACAGCATACAAACAACAAACTAACAACATTCACAATTATCCCTCACAATTATTATTCAACTTGAACATTTTATAGGGATATAATGCTAAATATTATTATTTTTATATTTATTGATATATATATATATATATATATATATATATATATTTGGATCAGAATATGATAAGAATAAAATACGATACCTTAGCTTTCAAAAGACTAAAATAATAAAAAGTTTATTAATAACATAAAAAAGTATATCGTACAACTATTACACATTGTTATTATTTCAGTCAACGAGACAGTTATAAGGTATATTGGTAAATATGATGTGGAATTTAGGGTTTCAAAATAACATAGCAAGATTTTTTTTAACCTAACAAATGTTTTAATATAAATTATATTATCAGTATATTATTCATCATTGTATACCAGTAAAATAATTTTCGTGATGATTTTCATAAATGATTTTCGTGTCAGAATAAATCCATTACCTAATAGAAAATTGTCATCAACAATATTTAGAACGATATTTTATAATCGCAATTTCAACCACATATAATACTATTCAATTGACCATTTACAGAATATCGCAAGTTTTCTGCTATTGAACATTCCAAGTACTGTCGAGAGTAACTTATCAATTCATTATTTGCTCTTTCTGACAATCTCTCATTTTTGCGATCTTCCAACAATTAATTCTTCTTCCTGTTTAAATAAGTTATTATAATATAATAGTTAAAATATCCGCATTTTTTATTTATTATTTACTTAGTTAAAGTGGGCTTACTGATCGGCGCGACTCCGTGAGGTTATTTTACAACTATCATTACTTTTAACATTTTGCACAATATAAATTTGAATTTTATTACACAATATGAATTTAAATGAAGATTTCTTGCAAATCCTTCAAATTGGAATTGCACAGACGTCGACCGGAATATTCTCCCAATATTATCAAAGTGAATATTGATTATTGACTATTGTTAAATAAAAATTGTGAAATTGAAAATCATTTATGCATGCGGTTTTGGAACTGGACAAATTACGAGTGAATGGGTTCCATTTGCCCGGCAACTCCTCGAAATCCTCAGTGGCAAGTATCAGATTAATAAGACAAATAGTCTCATATATCGGAAACTGAAACACGCAATTTATACTGATGTGCTGGTGGTCAAAAATAAAATGGGCATGAATTCATTTAAAACAAAGTTTTCAATTCAATTTACCCGTTGACAAGAAAAGATGAGAGGGAATCTCAACAAATAACAATAATTATCTCCGAGGTGAGCGCGCCCCAATGGATCCGGGTGCATTGCAATCCTTTTTTTCCAAAACTGAAAAGAACGCCAGTTAAATTATAATACTAAAATTATTATATATTTCAATTCCAATTATAGATGTTTAATAAATTGTCTAAGGTTAAGATGTAAAATTATTTGAAAATAAATATTTACACTCGTTTCATTACAATTTCGTTAATATTTGGCGGTAAACTATCGTAAAATTTTATATACAAATAATGATCCACCAACAAATATTAATCTGGTCGTTTTGCATAGTCTTGAAAAAAAGGACTTTCTTAATTTCTTTCTCAATCGCTTCACTGCCACATTTTCCTTCCAGTTTCTCCTACATTTATTAGTTTGTTTAAAAAATAATGTCGTTTTTTGAATGGTCCTGATTTTTGATCATGTTTTCAAATAAATCTTTTTCATTTATTTATGTTTTATGCATAATTTTAAAGCTTATGAAAAGCTCTATATTTCTATGATACATTGTTTAAATTTTAAATTTATTATATGAAACCAAAAAGCATCGGAGGCCACCCGTCATATCAACGATGCATTGGGCGATGGAACCATAAACGAACGTATGTTACAACGTTGTTTCAAAATATTTCAAGAAAAAGATGAGACCCTCAAAGATGATGATGGCCGTGGACGGAAACCTGCTATTGAATTTGAAAATGTGAATGCTCTAGGAGAAGCAAATCCACACACAACAGTTCGAGAGCTTGCGGATGAACTAGATGTCACGACAGGAACAATTTCAAACCATCTGCGTTACATTGGTAAGTCGAAAAAACTGGATAAATGGATTCTATACAAATTAAAGGACAATCAAAAGATGTATAGTTTTGAGGCATCGTATTCACTTCTTCTGTGGAAGAAGAATGATCCGTTTCTGGACCGAATTGTAGCATGTGATAAAAAGTCTCTACGACAATCGGAGACGTTCTTCTCAATGGTTGGACCACGATCCGCAACCCTTTCCGAGGCTGAAAATGTACCAAAAATGATGATGGTGACTGTATGGAGGTCTGTAGCCGATGTTATTCATCATAGCTTCCTTAATCCAGGAGAAAAAATTACAGCAGAGAGATACTGTCATGAAATTGTCAAAATGAAACAGAAATTCTAACAACAACAACCACCATTAGTCAATAAGAAGAAGCCTATTCTTCTCCACGACAACGCTCGGCCATCGATAGCACGTCTGACAATACAACGGTTGAATGAACTTGGCTACGATACTTTGAGTCATTCACCATACTCACATGACATCTCGCCTACTGATTATCACTTTTTCAAACATCTTGACATTTCCCCCCCCCCAATAGAAATACTTCAACCTAATACAACCTAATACAATACAACAACTTAATGCTAATCAAATTCAGCTCAAAAGATTTACTGAACCACAACAATGGTTTCATTAGGCCATGTTGAAGTCAGATGTGTGTTTTAGATGACGGTTTTTATCACATTTGTTCTTATACTAAAATTAGAACTTATTCCCATCGACACGATATGACAAGGGGTATGCCTATACGAGGTCTCATCCATTGAATACCCTTACACTGTAATGTTGTGAAAGATTATTGTGGAGAATCTTTTGTATACCATCTGAAGAGAAGATTTTGGCCTTTTTTTACTACAAATGAGATCACTTCATCCATTTGTTTCTTAGCTAAGTTTCAAAGCTTATTTATTGCATAAATGGTAGCTTTATCAAGGGTCAGAAACTATGGCTCATGGTAGCTACTCTTCTCTCTTTAAGAAGAAAAAATCATAGGTAACATTATCTCACTAGATAAATGTTCAAAAATCAGTTTTAGAATTGTAAAAGGATACAAAAAATATTGACTTGATTTGTGAATGAATGGATTCAAACAGATGTAAAACAATTGTTACATATCAGAATACGATATTATAATTTCCAGCCTGTGGAAACAAGTAATTGATTATACGAACAGAATATCTGATAAATCCGAAGTTTAAATGTAAATTTTAATTTTTGTAAGAATTACAATTCGAAAATAATCATGAACAATGCAAGAGTGTAATTTTTCCCAGATATTTTATGAAATACTTTCTATATTATTGACTTTGGAGATGTATTTTTTTTCAGTTGACATTTTATTATCACAGATTTTCTGAGAATTATTGAAATATTCTTCATATATAAAAAATTATTAAATAATTAAATATAAAAATATTAATTAAAAAATATTAATTTAAAAAGTAATAAATAAAAAAACCAATTAAAAATGTACTTAAAAAATTGATACATAAAAAATACTGATAAATTTAAAAAAAACAATGGCAATCGTTTTTTAAAAATTAAGGACGCCATTTTAAAATACAATTTTTTATTAGAGCAATATATTTCGATGGAATTTTCGTCATCATCAGGCGATTGTGACTGTAGCTGCTAAGCTTATATATGTTAAAATGATGATTGTGCAATCAATTACGTAATTAATGTTTCATGCAACCAATTAATGTCCAATTAAGTGACTCATCAACTGTATTAAAATCTTTTACGTGAAACAGTAATTGCATAATTGATTTTGTAATCATCAGAATTTTGAGTTTCGTTTAATTGAAATTATGATTGAATTTTGTGAACCGCGAGTTTGACTGATTTAAGTTGATTGGATTCATTATCGCATAGAAAATGATTTGAGGATTGTGAATTCGTTTACTAGTTTTTGGAAAGAGAATAGCTTGAAGATTTGTTATTTTTGTGACTGTGGAAATTCGGAACATAGTTATACAGCATCTCGGTCGAAAAAAAGGTTTTAAATTTTGTTAAAGTGGTAAAAAAACTGAAAACAAAATATATTTATTGAGAAATTTAAATTTTGGTGTATATTTTTCATTTGAATTACTGATTTACATTCATGTACTCTGATTCTGAAAACGATTCCTTTGGTAATTTTCTGAATTCGTGGACTTATCAAAACAATTTTAATGAATCGATCATTAAAAATTTTACAGACGACAAATAAAGGAGAAATTTGTATGATTAAATGATAACAATCGAATTGAGAGTAATGTTTTCTAATAATCTATACATGGGTTCCATTGAATGTTATCGACTTTGTTATGTGTTTTCCAATAATAAGCTATAGAAATGTCTCTAAGTCGAATTGTAGTCAAGTTAATGAAATAAAAGAAAGGGACAAGCAAAGCAATGTGGTTTCTGTCGCAAATCTGGATTATTTAAATAATTATTATCATTCGAAAACCGAACGTTAATTGTGTCTTTGGCGGATGGCATCACAGATTTCGAAGCATTTGTATGATACTACTCATTCAATTTTCATGCAGACACAATATTTTGATTCAATAGAACGGGTCTTGAAATTCAATATTATAAAGATAGCGAGATTATACGATCAAGATTGAAATGAATAACGGTGATAAAAAATAAAGTCATTCCGCCACTACCCTGGGACACCCGACTGGCGCTACAGTGCCGCAGACACATAACTGATCACGCTTTGCTAATACCATTTTCAATACATATAATTTGAAAGTTTAACATGGAGACCATTATTTTGTTTTTCTGATGATGCTAATTATTTTAAAAATTAAAAGTTAAATTTTTAATGTATCATCAACAGCTTCTTTAGTTATACTTAATTTAGTATTTATTTAATTACAATTTTAGATGAATTTATTACGTTAAAAAATTTCGAAATGTGATATTATTATTATTATCATTATTATTTTCTGAAAATTTACATTGAAACTTGAATATAATATTAAAAAAAATAAAATCGAAAAATTAATTTCAAAAAAATCTCAAACCAAACTAAAATATGACATTTGGAAAATGTGTGAGAAATAGTTTAAAAAATTATTTATAAAATTATTTATAATATTTCTAAGGAAATGAAGCGAATAATTTCTGTTAAAATCATGTCTGATAATAAATATCTTTTATTCCATTCTATCATTATAATTTTCCATAAACGGTTTTCTGGGAAAAATATCCGAATATGTCTTCACGGATAATTAAAAAATAAAACAGATTTGTTAGTGGAAATAGAGAAATTAATTGCAGTAATTCCCGTCTTGTTAATCAATTTCTACATTTCTGAGCTTTCTCCCTTCGCAATTTTGGAATCTTTTTAGATCATTTCTTATTACATAGTAAACGAAAATAATAATTTTTATAATGTAAATAATTAATTTGTAAATATATAAACATAAGATATAGTGTGTTGCGAACGCTAATTTGATATTTTTGCTAAGTCAAAGTGGTTTTAATTTTATCACAAATACAAAGTTTCCTTCTAATAAATAGAGAACGATTTGTAGATTGCAAGCTAATCTGGCTAATAAATTTTATTGATTTTGCCTCAGATCCTATAGTTTTGTCTCTGAATGGTATGTGCTTGTAAGGTGTATCAGTACAAGTAAGATGTGTGGATAACACCCATGTGAGTGACCAAAATGTGATTACGAGAGAAATATTAGTTTTCCGGCTGGAAAATATAAGGGATCAAAGGATATTCAATTGTCTCTTTTTACAATATTCTAGACGTTTTTCAACAGCTTAGTCTCAACACAATCCTGAATATAAATTATCATTCTTAAGAATTAAGTCAAAATGTATCCTTGCACTGAAAGCTAGCACTCTCACATCTGAAGCTTTGGTGAGAGGATCTGAATATTCTTGTGTATTTATGGTGTCTAGCCGATACAGTTTGCACGATTCAATACGAATTGCGCTAATGCAGCCTATGCTATTATCCGTACAGTCAAGGAAGCTGTCATTAAAAGACAAACCATCTTTCAAAATTCGAAGAAGTGATAATTCGTGTAAGGATCTTAATTATTGGTTACATTACATGAATAGACAATCTTCTGTTTCAAAGGACGAAATTTCCTTTCTATAAAAGAGTTTCGCTTCACATTACGAGCGGCAGTTCAGTGAATCATTATTTATTAGACACCACATCTCATTAATCAATATTTCAAATGGGTAAATTAAGGCCGCTATTAATATGTAAATTAAATTTTCTACAAATATCTTTATTTTATATTTTTTATGAAACACAATATATTTACTGCCGATGACGCAACAAACATGTATGATGATTATTATATTTTTTTAACTAGTAAAGTATTTCATAATAATAAATGTAAAGTAGGAAAAAAAGTTCACATCATAATATTTTTTAGTTAATTAATCTGTTAATTTGAAATGAAATTTCATTTTCTTTTTAAAAAATATATTCAAAAGTCTTTTTGTTAAAAATAATTTAAATTAGTTTTCCTTAAAAAAATACTAATTAATGTAATTTAACTTTTAAATTAATTAATTTTTCTAGGAATTTATTTTAAATTAATTCCAAATAGCAATAGGAATTTGTTTTTTTTGGCAGAGATAAGTGTCTGAGATATGTATAAAATAGGACGAAATTAATTTTTTTAACAAATTATTTTAACACGACGTACGGTGTTAATTTTATGAAGTTTAAAATACCTAAGAAGAGTTAAAATGAAGAAATAAGAGATATTTGGGCGATTAGTTCTTAAATAATTATTTATTTTTGGCTTTTATACATCTTTCTTTATTTAAAAAAATTTCAAACACCCGAAATAAATTTTTTTAAACTATAATTATTTCATTATAATTTTTTTTATTATTTATTGGCATTTATTACATTTACATTATTACTGTTTATTTCTTCAAAATAATATAGTGTAGTAATTATATATATGTATTTATAATGTAATATATGATAAATATAAAAATCAATAAAAAATTGATTGAATAATTATTATGTAATTTAAGAGCGATTATAACCAATTTGCCAACATCACAACATTTGGAAGAGTAACAAAAAGTAATATATTCCCGAGAACGATTATGTATTTCAACTGAATCTCGTTTCCAACATTCTCACTATTGTCCAAATTTATATTTTTCAAGTACCAATCGAAAAACTATTTCTATCTTTCTATCAACCTAACCTAAAAATAACAATCTCAGAATAATTGTCGATTTACCCGCCCAAATAATCAATTTTAAATTCCTACAAAATCTTTTGCTTTATAGTTTGTATGTTTCAATACAACTTTATTATATTATCTTTATTTATTTATTTTTTCTTATTAAATGTAGATTCACCGGTCACTAAATTAGGGTACATCGGTTAGCTTACTTTAGCATATATATTATTCATCTTTTTAATAACATTGAAAAGATAACTTGCTCACAATTTATTTTATTTCATTAACGTCATCTGATAAATTAACCAATGAAAGATCCTGAGTTATGTATAAAACATGAAGGTATTCTTAGACGTTATTTAAAATTATAATAAATAAATTATCCTATGTAGTATCTGAACAGGATCATACATTTACTTCGGGTACTAAAATAATATCGACTTGCGATCGCATTGTGTTAGCTCTTTAATATTCTTTCTAAAATGTACAGTCTCCTTTTACAATTACCAGATGTCTTTTTATAATTCTTTCCTATTTACACTCAGATACCAACGAAAATAATTCTGAGGTTATAATTATACAACGTCTGAGGTATTTGTAATTCTTAATAAAATTTTACAAAGTTTATTAAGTCCTAATTATACCCTTTTAGTTAAAATATTAAAATAAATTGAATTCATTTTATTATTTAATTTTTTCCCAATATTTTCTTCAACAAAAATTATTTGGCACCAAAGTCTAAATGAAATTCAATCTAAAAGAAATCTATAAATGAAAAAGGATATTATTAAATCTTTCATGCAAAGTTTTCTTCAGTTCTGTATAAACGATGAAAGTCTTACATCTTAAGTTTGTCGTCTTTAAACACTTTTTCAGCAATTATTAAAGATGGAAAATTAGTAAAAAAATTTTTTATTAGAGCAATATATATCGATGGAATATGCGTCATCATCAGGTAATTCTAATTGTAGCTGTTAAGCTTATATATGATATGGTTACGCAAACAACTATGTAATTACTGTTTCACGAAAAAACTTTCAATAAAGTTAATGAGTCACTTGATTGGACATTAATTATTAATGCCTCACACGAGACTCCTTCCCAATAATTTTTGAAATATAATTTTATGTTGCAAGATCTTTATGAAACAATTTTATTAAATCAAATTATATAAAATTTCTTCTTGAAAGTCCAATAGTGGCCAAAAGTTTTTATCCCTTGCAGTAAAATGTGAAATCAGCATGAATAATCTCATGTTAGAGAGTAAAGTCGGGCACGCTTCTCATTTGAAATTGGTATAGAGCTACTCATTACCTAAAAAATTGAAGATATTGTGAGGAATATTTTGCATTGTTTGAATGTGTAAATGTATGGGTGCTGTATGTTGATTTAAGTATGTTAAATTTAGAATGGTGATTTTCCCACCCAGATGGAAATTGGTATTTTTTTTTTATTAAGTTTAAAGTGATTGACTATTCGAACATAATTAAAATAATTATTTTATAAGTTCATATCTTTAATTTCAGAATTAAATTTAAGTTTAATAATTTTTAGTAAAATTTAAATGAAATGCATTTTTAATAATTTGATGTCATTTTTATTATTTTGGGATTTATTGAAAAATGGTAAAAATTAATATTTTTAATTAATATTTTTTAGAGGTTAAATATTTTAAAAAATAATTTAGAAAAAATGTTCGAATAATCGTGATTAAAAACATAATTAAGAAAACCAATTAGAACGATGACAAACGATGAAAGACCTTCTGAGAGTCTTAATGACTCTAAATGTAATTGCAATAAAGATTTAAACGGGACTTGTTTAAATGTTCTTAATAGATATTTTGATTTATTTAGCAATGAATTAAATTAATAAATATTAATGTTTCTTAACAATTTTAACTTACATGTGATAGAAACAGTTGTAAGGTATGTAAAACAAATTCACTCATATATTTTCAAAATTATTCTTTCATCCAAGTAGTATTTACTAAATTTAAATTACAAATGTAGGCTCAGTAAGTTTTGGGATTCCATGGAACTACCAAATGCTTTAACGGTTACCCTCTACAAAAAAATTAATTCATCAAAATATAAAATTACTTTCAGGAAAGAAAAAAAGACAAAACTTATTTTTTTCAAGTTTATTCTATGATTTTTATAAAATATTTCGTTCAATTTACAAAATTACCTCCGCAATCTTCAATTATTATAAATAATTTATTTATGTATTAAACTAAATACATAATTTTACGAATATTTAAAAATTAATCTTTAAATTATAAATTTAATCTTTTGTTAAATAAAATTTGATTTACCTTAATTGGTTTTTGCTTTTAATAGCAAATACAAAATGATCATTATAAAAAGGTTTTTTTATAAAATATTTTTAAAACGTTAAATTTCTCTTTTTCATTTAAGAAATTCAATTCTGAAAGACATCCATGAAAAACAATTATTTAATATTGAACAATGTATAAATAATTAATAAATATTATGTTTATTTGTAAACATTGATGAGTACAAAAGACAATTGCTCCATTATTTGATCGTTATTAAAAGATTATTATTGTATATTACCGCCTTTATTTATTTATTAGTTTATTACGAATGACTTTTTCCAATAAAAATAAATTTATTAAATATATTTTTATATTATTTTAAAATGTAAGGTATTTAATTAAAAAAATAATTTCCGGTCCCCCATAAATTATCAGATTTAAAGTTAGAGAACTTTGACTTGTAAGGATTATATATAATGTAATATATTATTAACAAAAAACAGAAAAAAATAAAGTTTCTCATTTCGAAAATTATCACAAAATAATGAAACGATTTCAGTGGTTAATTAAAACAACGAATTAAAACATAACGTTTAATATTATTATATATTGATTTTCTTAAGAAAAAATAAATAAAACAGAAAAATATTTTATTTATGTATTTAGGAAATTTGCGATTTAATTGTAAAACATTTGAAGAAAAATACTACGAAAGTATTTTATAAATATTAAAAGTTTAAAACACGACGTAAAAAACGAAAACTTTTTTATGAAACATATTTTTTCTATTTAATAAAAAATAACTTCTAAAAATTCTTTTTTCTTAAAAAAACATAAGGTATTTTTTGTTTTATTTATTGCATTTCTTTAATCTTAAAAATATTCTTCTTTTTATCGATTTTTAAAAAAAATATTTTTCAATTATATTATATGTACAATATTTATAATAAAAAAAATATTTCATGAAATAAATATATATATATATATATATTTGTTAAATTTATTAATTTAATATTTTAAAACTTTTCAAAGCAATTAATTTTTTTAATTTGAAAATAAAGAGAGAAAAAATATCGTTTTCAAATAATCATTAATATTTTTTGTTGCTAAAAAGAAACCTGTTATTATCGATTGATATTTTGCGAAGACTCACAATAAATCTCTGTAATAAGCCTGAAATTATCTAAATGATAACTTCGTCAGTAGTTATGATGGAATAATTAATTATTTATATGTATTGAAGCATCAGATTCTGTCAGGCCATCGTTGAATCTGTTGGCCAATCCATCTCCCTTGTTGTTGTTGTTATTTTTGTTGTTGATGTTGTTGGTGTCGTTGTTGTTGTCGTTCTTGTTCCGTCAATGAGTCTTGATCGAAATATGTTACGAAGGCGAATAGCGTTGCTGGCTGATCACGACTCGCTCTTTCCATTGGCTACTCCCCAGAAATTAGGGAATCGATGTGGAGATTCCTATCAAATCTTGGATTGTCTTTGCCAAATACATTTCTTGTTTTACTGTTTTATTTTGATGATAGGGAAATTTATTTTTTATTCCTATCATTGAAAAATTATAATTATTTTCGTTTTCGTTTTATTATTTTCATAAAAATAAATATTTCTTTGAAATACATCAACGAAAATTGTCTTTGAGAAACAAGTATTTTTCAGAGTTTTTGAGATATTTAATAAAAGATTACGAATGTCACAAAACATCCATAAAACTTAACAGCAACATTTGAATGTTTTGATATATATTAATACATTTTTTAAAGAACCTAGAATACAATATTAAAATAACCGATATATCTAAAATATTGCCTTTATTTAATTTGATTTTATAAATTAAATATGTTTTTAATGGTAAAAAAAATAAATGTTACTTTTCGAGTGTTTTTTTAAATGATATTTTTATAAGTTTTATCAACTTTAAATAAAACTGAAATTTCGATTGATCAATTTATTTTTATATTTTGTTATAAGATGTTATTAAATCTTATTTTTTATTTGTATTATACAAGTGATATTAATTTAAATAAAATAAAATACATAACGTTTTAAATGTGCTTAGTATATTTATAATTTGTGAGCAATTAAGATATATTTAAAAATTTATTGATTTATTTTTTATATTTATATTCTATATATATTGAGTTAATAATAAATATTTAACAAGAATATATGGATCATGCAATAGTATATGTTATGAAATTAATACTGAGTACATTAATACAACAAGAGAACAAGTTGTGTGAAGGAAAACAGTTATTTTGGTCATACTAAAAGGTTTAAAGAAAATCAACATGAAGAAGAAGGGATAGATAAAGAAAACACTATATCGAAATATTTAAAGTAAAGTTTTGATTAAAATAAAATTAAAGTTTGTTATTATAATCAAAGAAGATTTATTAATCTGCGATTTCTTAGATTAATTATTTTTCTTCATTATATATTATAGATATTTATCTGTATGCAATATATACATAACATTTAGATTTAATGGCAATTTATTTTTAAAGAAAATAAAGAAAAAACGCCATTTTAAAAGTTTTTTATTTTGCAAAACATGTTTCGCCATTACGGCATCTTCAGCTGTGCAGTAAATTTCAAATTACAAGTCATTTATATGGCACATTGACTATTACGCAATTAATCTTTTTTTTAATATTAAAAGATTTTAATATGATTGGATAATTCACTTTGAACATTAAGCATGGTTTTAAATGCTTTATTAATAATGCCTCAGTGACTATCCTCTCATGATATGTGTCAAAATTTTTCTTCAAAACTGTAAATTCAGTTTCATAGTTAACTTTATCTCTATTTTTGCATTTTTAATGTGATCTAAAATCGATCTATTCCTACTCAATTGGGTGTGTTCAGCTATTCTAGTGCGGAGATGACGATTTGTTTCTCCAATGTACAAGGATTCACACTTGTGACATTTAAATTGATATACTCGATTAGCTTGGACACCCGATGGAGTTTTTTTTATTTAAGAAATATCTCGATAGGTTATTAGTTATAAAGATCACCCGCAAATGAAAACCCGAAGGAACCTTTTTCATTAGACCTTTTCTCAATTCACTCGCGCCTTAAGAAAATGGTAATTTTAAATTTATTATTTTTATTACATTACTACTATCATTATATATAATGTTTTCATTTTTATTATTAGATTTTTCACGAATTGAGTCAATTGTATTTTTTATCGAATTATTTAAATAATTTTTATTGTACCCATTATTTCCTAACCTACTTTTAAGATCAACAATACCCTTATCCACACTACAATACGTAGATGATAAATTCTAACCTCTGTGAAGTAATCCTTTCACCATATTTTTATTGTACTTGGGATCACAGAAACTCATAGGATTATTGTATAAACCCGTGTCAGTACTCTTTCGAAATACTTCAGTTTCATAGCCCTTCGATTTTCTTTCAATTAATACATCCAAAAATGAAATCTTGCCTGCTGATTCGATTTCACTGGTAAATCTCATATTTGGATG
The DNA here is from genome assembly GCA_001938485.1 of Girardia tigrina. Taxonomy (NCBI): domain Eukaryota; kingdom Metazoa; phylum Platyhelminthes; order Tricladida; family Dugesiidae; genus Girardia; species Girardia tigrina. The sequence goes on along the minus strand of MQRK01211111.1, from coordinate 22,850 downwards.
AAGTTCATACATAAATTGTAAGAAATTATTTACATGGTTTTTATTTTCAAAAATCAAAAAAATATCATCAACATATCTAGTGTAAAACAAAGGCATGTTTCCTTCAAAACAATTGAATTTTTCTCCAAACTTTGGAGAAATATTGAAGCCATTAAAGGTGCTAATGGAGACCCTATTGCCACTCCATCAACTTGCATGTATTATTCATTATTAAAAATAAATGGAACATTTTTGTACTAAATTCTAAAAGTGCTTTCATTTCTTTACTACTCATTGAAGACACTTTATTTTGAACTAATTCATCCCATAATTTAGTACATAAACAAAACATTTCATTTAGAGGTACGTTATTGAATAAGCTAACTATGTCAAATGAAGCCATGACCTCCTTATTAGTTTTGATTTTATAATTTAAGATATTGTTCACAAACTCAAAACTATCTTTACATTCTAGTGGATTATTAATTAATGGCTTCAATAATCTTTCCAAAGTTTTAGCAACATTATATTGTGCAGTATTTATCATTAAAAGAACTGGGCGCATTGGGATTCCATCTTTAAGAATTTTCGGTAACCAACGTAATTTTGCTGGTGGAGCCCCTTGGCTTAAAAATTCCTTTTTAAAATTCCTTACTAATTACATAAAAATTGTAAATACTGCTGAGACTAACCCATCATAACCATCTCTAAATGTTTGATGAGTCTCCTTGGTAGCTTCAAAACATAGTTGAAACTAAAGTCTTTAAAATGCTTTACATAGCTCTTATCTTTTTTATGTTGAAGACACAACATTCATCTGAAAATCAAGTCATCTAAATTTGATTATATACTTTTTAATCAAAATAATAAGTAGATGTTTGTTTACATATAAGCATTCGTTATCATTACGAGAAACTATGGATATAAATCTTCTTCTCTTTGGATATTTTTTATTTTACTAAGTTGAAATAGGTATTATCATCATTATTTACTAATGGTGGATGGATGACGACAAACAGTTAATGTCTTGCTTCTTCTGATTACTCGAAAGAACCATGTTTTGAATTTGCATGTTTGAAACTTCTTGAAATTCTTCTAAAATAAAAAAAATATAGATGTATAATAAACAATCTTTAATTAATCTATATCTATAGTATTAACATTAATTTAAACGGAAAAAAGATAAAGAAGGTATTATTTTGATCACCAAATACAACAAGAAAATTGATCAGTCAGGGAGAGAAATATAGCCTGAAAATTACTTTGTAGAAACGAATTGGTCTTTTCTTCTTTTTCTTTTATTATTTGAAACAATAGATCCGAATAGTCTTGGTAATTGAAGAATACCGTCTATAGATTCACTTGTGACACCGTCGTAACGATATAAATGATTGGAATTGTAACCGGCTGAGATAGTAATGTAAGGAAGTTTTGAAACAATAGTATTGGCTTCCAGATCAAATTAATAATTTGTTTATAATAAATAATTATCGCCTTATACGTCGATCAATATAATTTAAATATACATTTAAATATTCTATTATCGCCTAGCGGCGTATATTAATAGAATTAATTAAAAAATAATAATATGAATTATTTAATACCTATATAAATATAATATAAATCACGAAGTAATAATAATAATAAGATGATTAAATATAGCAAGAAGTAAATTTACAATATAGTAGAGATAATAATTAACGTTGTATACAAATGTGGGAAATACACTCTACAATAGGATTCTATTGAAAAATACGAACAGCATTTTTATTCCTGATTGATAAGGAAGATTTCTCTTTTAAATAGAAATTATTTTTACACGTTTTTTTCAACTGCTCTTTTGTTTTTATCACTTGAAAATTTCAGAAAGTTATTTAATGATTTTTAATTCAGCTAGGAAAGAGTTAATAATAATAAACAATTTAAGGGAGTCTACAAAACCTTAGGACGTAGATAGTAAAGTAAAATATATAAAATCGAGGATCCGACAAAGGAATAATCCACAAAGTTAAATTTAACATCCAAGCCGATTTAAAAGGCAAATTATGGCAAAGTTTATCTGTGGAAATATACAATTAACAAATGGCATTTATTTCACTTTGTTATTATTAAAATCTTTTCCCATTGAAAAAAGAAAAAAAATATTATTCACAAATTAATTCATAATTTGCGCTTGAATCATTTTGTAAAATAATGACGAAGTAAATTTAATTCCTGTTTATAAATATTTTAATTCCTTTAATTAATTAAAATTTAAATCGTTGAATATTCTGCCAAAATACGAAAATCCTTTGGAAAATTTGTTTTTAATATTTTTTGAAGTAAACGATTTTATTAATTATAGTTTAAATATTTTTTTTAATTTTTCTTAAATAGAAAAAAATTTAAAAATTTTATTATTCGTTTTCATCGCAAATTTGATTAATAAAATTGTAATACTTATCATAAAATGTTACTTGTCAAAGGTCAAGGGTCTCGGATATAATTTTATTTCTCATAACTTCGTTTATACATATAATTATCATTTCATTATATTTTATTGTTCATTTTTCAGATAAAAAATATATTAGTTGAAAATATTTGACTTCATATAAAATTTTAATTAAGTTAACCATAAAATTCTGGTCAAATTAAATCTGTTTGTTTTTTACCACGTTTTTATTAGCTTGCTTTCTTGTCTGTTTGTCTGTCTGGAACAAATCTTGCGATTGATTTTTCGACCACTTTCAGTCATCCAATTNAGCTGATTTTTTTTATACAGGCTTGGTTCCGATGAAAATACAATTTGATAAAAAAAATTTTGAAAAAAAAAATTCCTAAATGATAACTAAAAATAGTTAAATAATATTATTAATAAAAAAAATTTTTTATAAAAACAACTACGTTTTTCAAGCATT
>MQRK01211111.1:0-19924 GCA_001938485.1 Girardia tigrina | reverse complement strand
ACGTTTTTGGTTAGGTATAAAATTTCGCACATGTCTAGAAAAAAAATTATTTTCCTCTTTTTAGTGCATTGGTAATGCTTGAAAAACGTGGTTGTTTTTATAAAAATTTTTTTTTATTATTTAATATTAAAATATTAAAATATTAATTAAAATATTAATTAAAATATTATTTAACTATTTTTAGTTATCATTTAGGAATTTTTTTTCAAAATTTTAAAAATTATTTCAAAGGTTTTCTTTTGCAAAAGAGAAATGATAATTTTTTCTACTTGTTTCGGCTTGTTACATTAAAAGTAGATCTTTGATAAATAAGATTTGATCTGATTTCAAAAAATTGAAACAGCATTTTTTTAACTTCAAGTTTTAAAATTTTGAATATTTTTTGTTATCTTTAACAATATTTTGTATTTATTTTGTGTTTATTATGTCATAAATGTTCTTTGCAATAATGTTTACTTGTTAAGTTTTTTGGGTTCTTTTATAAGTATTTATTAGTAAATATTATAAATATTATATTATATATTGTTTTACCAATATTAAAAAAAATTTTTATTCAACATAAAACATTTTAAAGGACATTATTAGAATAATATACAAATTATTAAGGATATTTTTGAAATAATCATTTGAAGTAAAATATTTATAATATATTTTTCATTTTTTTAATTTATTAAAACTAATAAAATATTATTTTTCCCTTATTTTCTTCAATATTTTTAATTTATTGTATTATTTAAAAGTGATTCATTTTGAAAATAAAAATGGAAAATAAAATTCTGAGAATAACAAATTTTAATTAATCAATAATTATAAATGAAAATCTTTAATTAATTATTGTTAAATTTCGTTTAAATGCAATTAAAATCTTCGAATAAAAAGAAAATAAATGAATAATAAACTCAGTAATTTTATAATTACATTTCTGAAGCGATGGTTTTCGTAATAATTTGTTTAGTGTTTTATTAATATAAAATATATTAATGTGTAAAATTTCCATGTTTCACTTCTTTTGTCTTTTTCATACAGATAAAATCTTTAATTTATTGAAGAACAAGTTTAAAGTATTTCCTGAAAATTTTAATTTTTTAGTCGTATTCTATTAAAAATGGGAAAATGAGATTTATTATATAAAGTTAACAAATACGTAAGAGAACAAGACCACAAAAGAAAGTATCAGAAGAATAATAGTATATACCAAATTATCATATAATGTTAGAAATATACATTTTTTGTAAAATCTACTGCTGATGTGAGGAATATTTAAAATGTGTGTATGTGGTATGTTGATTTGAGTATGCTGATCTTAGAATGGTGATTCACACCCGGTTCCAATTTTGTCTGTTATTAAATTTTTGTTAACGAATTATTCAAGCATAATATTTTATTGCAATTAATAGTCTGATAAAATTTATATTTATGAAAGTATTAGTAGGCTAAATTTTAAAAATAAGATAATGTCTAAAAAGTTATTGAATTTAGCATATTAAATATTTTGTTTGCGTTCTTTTTTATTATTTAAAACAAAAATATGATTGTGTTTTTGTAGATTTTTTTTATTTTAAATATATCATTTATTAAGAAAAATATAAATAAATACCTAACAAAATTTAGGATTTATTTTTACGAAACTTTATTTTTCAAAATAAAATGGCCTTCATTTTCTTTAACGAATTTTAATTAAAATTAAATAAATAACACAAATTTAAATATAAAATAAATCATTTTAATTATTTTTTTCACCTTTTTATTGAAAATCTGTAAAGCTTGTTCTGGCTAATAAATTGAAACTGTATACCGAATTCGCAAATCATCAATTGCAATGGACACCTTCATTTGCTATGTCTGTTTCGGAATAAAAATCAGTTTTGTTTAAATCAATGGCGAAAACAATTAAGAGAAGTATGCGAATAAAGATGGTGCCAGTGAATAATTTATACATTATTTCACATAAACATTTATTATTATCTAAATATTAATTAATAATACTGCGTAAATCCACTTACTTTTGCTTGACTTAGAGTCAGCAATATCTCTTTGATTTCTTTCTTAGATGTTGTAGACAACTAATTTATTTTATTTATATATTATTTTCCATAGGAAATGTTTTTCATCAGTTTTATTCAAGCTGCAGTTCTTTGTTTTAATATATTTATATATATTTAGAGTAGATATTTGTTAAAGCATTTTTTAAACAATCAACGTTTGACATATTTTGATCACAATCTTTAATCATCTTCATAACTTTATTTTTGTTGCAATTTAATTAAACACTTTGAGTGTGACATGACGCAGACATCTGCGTCATATGAGTATTACATATGAATATCACCGTCCTCAATGTGTTAATATTTTTATTTTAGTAGTTTCAAGAATTCAAGAACATGTTCGAAAAGTGAGTAAGAGTAATATTGCAGAACATAGGAACAAATGTAATTGTGATGTTAATTTTGATAATTTCAAAATTCTGTGAGCATTTTGACAGTTATTTTGAGAAGGTCGTATGAAGCATTGTTAATTAGGTCACGTTGCCCTAAAATCAATGTTCAATCGGCAGTCTCAACCAGCTTATTGAGAATTTTTGATTAGCGTGATTTCATGAAATCGATTACACAATCATCATTTTTGTATTTATACACAGGTGAATCGATTATTAATTAGTGACCTGAAGATGACGGTAGATCCGTCGAAATATATTGTCTTAAAATACATTTTTAAATGGATGAGTGTTGTTATTAAATTTTATTGGTTACTATTTTATTTTATTAAAATAATATTTAATATTGAGACTACTTTCTTTTCCCATTTTGGATGTTAATAAACTGGTTATAATATCTTATATGCAATGATTTACAATATAATGCATCATGATGCTAATTAAAATTCTTCTGAAGAATAGAAAATGTTTCTTTTGAAAATGATGAAGTTCGACCTTTGGAACATTTGCAGTGATCAAGAACCTTACTCGAAATACACGACTGTGATTTTTCACTAATCCGTGTTTTGAGATGACGATTTGTCTCTCCAATTAAACTTGTATAAAGTGTCACTTTCTAATTTCAGTATAAGGTAATTTCTTAATTTGGTTATTACGGACACTACATTACCATTATCGACATTATCTTGATTTTATAGCATGTAACCTATCTAGCATCAACTTAATATTTTTTTCTGTTTGTTTTTTCTTATGCATATTATTATGCTGACGTTTCCTTGATCATAATATCTTTATCTCACTTTACAGTAAATTTTTCATGTTTTATGAAGTCATATTTATTCACAAATGTACAATTTGATGAAACTATTCGATCTACCGTAGATGGGGAAAAACGCAGGTTCCAAGAACAAGCTGAGCTTTAGTACGAAATATTTTTCATTTCATTTCAATGATGAATAGTTCATTTAGAAAGAGTTTCTTGCGCATTGCAGCAGTTAGTAAAGGGTTAGGAACTGGTTTTACACTCATAACTCCTTGTTCCTTTAGTCTACGTTGTACTGTTTTGTAGGACACACTTGACACTACTGTGATTTGAATAGCACCAGTCAATTGATATGAAGTTGCCTGGGGGTTATGCAGCAGAAGCCGACGAATTTGGCGGTCTTTCTGCAAGGATGTTTACGTCAACATCACCCTTTTCGAGAAGTACTGGAAGTATCATGTTTCTTGATACGCTGGACGGTCCTTTTACACACTCCAATGTGATCTGCGATTTCACCAATTGAATGTCTGCCTCCTATAAGAAGAGCAAGAAAGCAGTCTTTTGAGACTCTGTAGTATCTTTCTTCTCTCCCATTTCAGAAACAAGTAAATAAATGAAATATGATTTTGTTTCTCAGGATTACTGTGAAAATGACCTGTTTCATACTCAGTAATTGGTTATTTCCATGTGAATAAATATATCTTCTTGGTACCAAGCCATAAAAGCTTTCATGATGAAACAAATGTTATTTTGTGTGCAGCGTTATTTGTTATGTGAATAGCTAAACAATTGGTAAAATCTATCATTTCAAAATTATGCAATCATAATTATCATTATTGGTCATGATAATACTAATGTACAATGCAGGTAAATTTATATATTAGCTACAAAATGAATGAAATATAAATAAATGAACATATGTTATTGTGTTTTTATGTCTTTTTCCTTGTAAAAATCAGAAATCTTATATGCTCATTCGAATATTAATTTTTCTTCTACTGTGTAAATAAATATTATAACATGGACTAAATTACTGGTAAAAAGAAATCAGTAAATAGAAATGAACAAAATTTTAGGTAGTTTTTTTAAAATTTCCTTTGAAATTAAGATGAAGTCGCAGTGAATTTTTATGTTAAAAATTATATTTAAGATATATTATAAATTATATGCAAATTTATATAATTTCTGCCTTCTTGAGTTGTAATATTAAGCTGACATATTATATTTTATTGAAATTCTTAAAATCCCATAAAAGTATCCCCGAATGTTATGTTTTACTATTGTTATTATTAATGTTATTAATCGGAAATGTTATTTTGTACTATTGATATTCGTCGTAAAAATTAAAAATTTAATAAAAACCCATAAATATTGATGCTCACACTTATAACGAAGAAAGGTATCACCAATGAAATTGACCAGTCGAAAATAACAATTAGATGAATTTAGACGGAATTAGAGCAATATTTGGAGCAAGTACGTGAAAGTTGATAGTGTAATCCTAATCTGATTAGAAAGAGTATATTTATTTCTAAAGCTCGAACCATAAAAATATGACACGTATAAAAAATTTACAATCGCACATTCATTCATTTAATACAACTCTTGTTTCAATAAATTATTCACTTTTTGTTTTATGTTTCAATCGCTCTGTATTATTTACTTTAAATTTCTTTCCGTACAAACGAAACGAGAAATTCTTTAACACATTAAAAGAAAATTAAATTAATAAATATTTTCTCGTTATATTTTATATTTTCGTATAAAATAATGCCCGACACCCAAACCAAAGATGGCGTATTAATTACAACATGTGACAAATTCCTTCTTTCATCCTCCTGTGAGGAAAACTCGTCGTTAAATGACAAATTAATTTCTGGAAAATGTTTTCTTTTTTCAATTATTAAATCCTAAAATATTTTTATCATTTTCTGAAATTTTCAAATAATTGACATTTTTACATTTGTTAATGTTTTCAATGAAATGAAAATAAATAAAATTACAATTTACGGAATGTATTTTAATATTATTTTCCATTGATATTTGTTGTTTTAATGCTATAAATTCATTTAGTAATATATTCATTTGAGTGGTGCATAAAGTAAGTACCCGGCCTGAGAAAGAAAATGTATTCCCAAAAGAGCCATTTTTATAACGCAACAAGCTTAACGTAGGTAAGCATCATTTTTCAAGATAATGTTCATTTCGCTTCACACATTTCCGCTAACGAAATATCAACTCAGTAAACGCATTTTTTAAATATTTTGGAACCATGTGGCTACGAAATCATTTACAACAAACATCAAATTGTCCTTGGATTCAAACTGGTTGTCTCTAAAATGCGTATTTAGGTATCTAAAGAAGTGAAATCGCTCGGTGCAAAATCTAGATGTACGGCGTATGATTCACAAGCACAAGTCCAACACCTTCAATTATGGACCGAGAAATAACCACTGTATTATCGTGGAGAAACCACAGTGACGTGTTCTTCTGTTTCTGTCTATTCTTTCTGGCGTTTGCCACGAGTTTGCTGTAATAGGCACCGCTGATGGTGATGCCTTTATCTGTTAAGTTCATACGGAAAATCCATTTGCGATACCAGAAAATGGAAACATGACTCGCCCATGACTTGTTCAGATATTTGAACATGGCTTTTATTCACGCAGTTTCCTTTCTGAAACATGGAAACAAAAAGGGCCAGAATAGATCAAAAAGCAAACCAAATATGTTGAGAGGCAAGTTAACGTCAACCTAAATACCTTATTCTCTTTGAACTCATCTAAAATACCATAGGTAACTGCGTAAGCCTGTAGATGATCCCAATTATTTTATAATTGATCCCAATTATTTTACCGTTGATCCTACGTCTGAGTTATTGGTATCGTTGACTTAACTTGACTTTCAATTTCTTTTCTGGTTGCTAACATCTGTGTTTGTTTTTGTAGGTTTCCTTTTTTTCTTTTTCTGTATTTCTATGTTTTTATCATGTTTTTAAACAAACTTCCTGAATCAGTGTATTCTCAGTTTCGATATTTATTTTTTATTATTTATTTATTTTTTATTATACATCAATAATAATTATTATAATTTATAGTATTTATAAATAGTTGTTATCATAATCCGCAGTAAAAGACGTCTGGTAACCGAGTATTGTTAAAATAGCAATGACTTACTTATATGGTCTACATTAAATATGAGTATTTAAAGTTCATCTTTCTCAGCTATATACTTTAAATATGCTATTACAGCTTCCTTGAGGTTCAAAATTATGATTGTTCTTGAAGATAAGTTTATTTATATTTATATATTTAAGTCCATATAAGTTTTTAGATTTATTTTCAGGTCTTTTTCTCTTTCCTTACATATTTAAACATTTTATTAATATTAATTGTTGAAAACATTTATTTTCTTTAAAAAGAATGATCAGAGGTAAAGAATAGGGATGCATTGCCATAACATGATGGGGATATTTGTAAGGTCTCCAAAACTGAGATTCATAAATTTCCTTCATTAAATACGGAAGTTCGGAATCATTATCAGAAATAGAAGGGCAAAATGTATTCATAATTATATAAAAAAGTTTCAGATAATAATCATTTAAAAAATTAAATAATTTTTTTTTATTTTTTCTTGAAGAAAAACAGAAATGTTCTCGAAAATCATTTCTTGGAAAAGTGGATAATAATTTATAAAGGGAAAAGCGGAAGCACTTCCCAAAAGCAGTTTTATTCTTTAATTTTTATATTTTTATTTTTTCGTTATATATTTTTGTGATAATTATTGTTTCATAATTACTTTATAAAAAATAAATAATTTATTATGTAGTTGAATTATACTGTTTTGCAAGTCATACATCGCGACCCAACTTTTCAATACTGAAAGACAAACAGCACAGATACGTCTTCTTTTTCTTTTATTTTCCGTAGAGATTATCAAATCTCAATATTTTTTATTTTCAAACATTTAATTTTCATCCTCAATTTATTTTTGTTTGTTTTTATTGTCGATAAAAACTCTCTAAAAACAGACGGTAATTTATGCTGATTACAAAATATTTGATTAGTTGCATGTGGCAGTTTAAAATACTTATATTATTCATTTCATTTTATAAATATAAATAAGAGAATATAATATAAGACAAATTGACCAAAGAAACAATTGATAAATTAATTATTTAAACCGATTTAAAATGATATAGAAAAACCACCAAATTTAAAATACGTTTTAATCATTCAATATTCCAAACGAATTTGTCAGTTTAAACATTCCATTTAAAAATATGTAAATAATGTCTTTAATTTAAAAAATTTTGTTTGGATTATGTTCGTTATTATTTATTTAGATTTTGTAATAAATCTCCAAACCCATTTGGAATATGTTCGGATCTCGTATATCAGTTTATATGTAATGGGTGTAATGCCACATACATGGGCAAGACGTCCCGTCATCTCTGTAGGAGGATCAAAGAATATTGTTGTAATGTGGATGGGAGTAATATTGTCGAACATAGAAACGGTTGTAATTCGATCACAGATATAAACATAAATGATTTTAAAATTCTGTGTATTCGTTTTAAAAACTATTGGAAGAGGGTGGCCTGTGAAGCACTTTATATCAGATCTTTAGATCCTAAGATTAATGTGCAAACGGGTCTTTCAAAAACTCTATTAAGCGTGTTTAGATGATATCACAATACATTTATGACATAATCACTGCTTGCCTATATAAGCAGATGAAAACTTATTTTATTCTTGAGACCTAACGATGACGGTTATACCCTCAAAATTAATTATCTTAAAAAATAAAAATTTGTTGTACAAATGACATGTTTTGGTTAATAAATATAAATAAATTTAAACAATGATATAATAATATTTTAAAAGAGAAACATCCTCTTTTTCAATTCTCAAACCAAGCATAGTGTAATAATAACAATATTATAATAAGGAAAAAACACGTAATCGATCAATTTGTTAAATTTCTTACAAACGATTTTCCAGGGAAAAAATAAATCACGATTCGTTTGTAAAGCAGCATTAATCTTGGAGATATGAGACTCAAACACGCACCCCGACGGACAGACGGACGGGGCCCCACACTCGCAAGACTCACAAGACTCACATTAATTACACTTGATTGATTTATGTTTGTTGAAATCTTTCCTTTTATTCACATCTTCGTTATTGTTTTAATTAATTGTATTTTTAGATTGGAGGAAAATCTATTTAATTTTTATATTAAGATCTGCTCTGATAAAATGTAGTCATAAAAATAATAATTAACAATTGTGATTTTTTATTAATAATTTTATCATTTTAATTTTATGTTTCATAATTTTTTATTAAATTAAGAATTTTAATTACTATTTACTCATAAATAAATGATTAAAATAAAATAAACATTTTTTCATTAACTAAAAATAGATTTGTTTTTATTTATTTAATTTATTTTATAAATTCTATTTGAAGTGTACCCGCGTCTATAAATAATAGCGGAAAGGAAAAATTGGCATTTAAAAATTGGATCTTTAACGGTGGCACGCCACTATGGGCTCGGTCTTTATACAAGTGGCCACTACCTCTGTCGATTATGGTTGATAGTGCTCGACGACTCGCTGATACGAACAAAACAATGATCTCTTTGAGCGCCGATTGATGGGATTGAATTGCATGATCGATTAATTCAAAGAGGTCGTCGAATCCAGAGATGTGACCTTTGTATTTAGCCTATCGAAATGATTGCAGTGCCACAAATCGAAAGGGATAGCTCGAGTGACAGTAATCGAGTGGCAACAATTCGACGATGGTCAGCGGCGGGTTGTTGTTGACAGCGATGAAATTATCAATATTCATCGATTGAATTGAAGCACAGTAGCGATTTTAAATGATATCAAAACGATTTCAATTCACAATTTGAATCTTGTAAATCAAAAACCATTTTTAAAAATCAGAAAAAAAAATTTTATTATTTAAATTTTTCACAAACAATAATTAGAATAAACAAGCTGTTTTTTAATCAAAAATTATAATTAGTTTTTTTGTAGTGTTGAACCGTTTTTTCTTATATAAATATGAATATTGGATTTTAATATATAGATATATTTATAAATATTAATATTTAATTTTTTGGTTACTACAATAATATTTTCAGCAACTTAATATTTTTCTAAATTTTAATACATATAGTAATCCACAAAATAGTATTTTATTTAATAATTATTATTAAATTAATTTTATATTATTATAGTAAAAATTAAATAATATAAATTCTTTCATCGTCGGCGATCTCTGCGAATATACAAAACATACTTTTCCAATTTCGCAGATTAATTAATGTATAATAGTGTATAATTAACCATGATTTTCAATACAAATAATAAAATACACTTTTTTTTGGTTTCCATATACATTGATTTTCTATATTAATTTGCCTAAGACGATCAAATTGGCTTATCGAAACATTTTCAGCAATAATGTTTTTAAAATGGATTTAAAAGATTTTATTTAAAAAATATGAAATAGATTTTTTTATTATTATCATTAATATTATTATTTCGTTTTTCTTCTATTTTAATGCTTTATTATTAAAAAATAATCATAGTATTTTAATTTCCTTTCATTTGTTTTTCGTTTTTTTAGAAAAGATTTTTATTACACAAAACGTTCAATACATTATTACAATTTGGTTAAATTTACAACAAAATTCAAAATATTGAGTAGTTGATTGATTTACACAAGAGGATACTCAAAATGTTTTTAAATTTAAAGATTTTAAAATTTGAAAATGCTTTTGAAAAGCGATGTAACCAGTGATCACGAACCATACTCGATCGACTTGGTTGTGAATAATCGCTAATCCGGATTTTAAGATGACAATTTGTATTTTATTTGGCTAAATATTGACTACATACAAATAGCATTATGAAAAATATATATAATGGAACAATTTATGAATGATTTAAATATAATTCCAAATATAATGCTACTTTATATAAAACAGTATTATTTGGAATAAAAATTCAATTAATTAACTTAGTTTATTAAATTTATTCTATAGAAATAATTTTTCATTGATTAAAAAAATAATATATTTTATTAAAAACACAAAAAATCTCAGAATTAATTTTGTCATTCAATTTAATATATTGTCTTTTCAAAAAAAAACAAATAAAAGAAAAGGAAAAATGTCAAAAAAATATTAACAATATTAAATTAATGAAAATTATTTTGAAAAAAAAAACATTATTTCAATTTCTTTTAATTAATTTATTTCTAATATTAAAAAGAAATTATTTCATTAAACTAGACATTTTATTTTTTTTATTTAAACAAAATGATATTTTCATTTCCTGTTTTATTGAAAATAGTAAACTCATTTTATCATTATACTATTATTACTTTTAAAACTTTTATTTTTGTTTAAATGATTTTTCTTAAAAATACTTAATAAAAACAGTTTGTTTAGATAACTATCAAAATAATTTATTCCAATAAAAGATTTTCCATAATTATAAGTTTTTATAAATATGATTAAAATAATGTTGGTGAAAATTGATTATAAATTAATGTTTTATGATTTGATTAATATATAACAGTGTAAAATTAGTGTAACAGAAATATTGGAGAAAAAATATCAATGTTTGGTATAATTAATATCAACCGAATGAGCTACAAGCAATGCTCTGATTGGCTGATGCCTGTGCTTTGTGTTTACAGACAAAATTATGGAATTATAGAGATTTATACAGTTTTAGTTTGAACTATTTGCATTTTTTAACAATCTCTCAATTTATTTTAATCGATTATTTTCGAATGTTTCACTCAATCTTTTTGTGACCATTTTTTATGTGTCTCTATTATATCTCAATATTTGAGTCGATTTTATCTTTTTGTTTTAAAACAGAATTTTTTACCTTTTATAATTTTTCAAAAAATATTATTATATTTTAATTTGTCGAATTTTGATTGGTTGATTTTTGTTTGACAATTTATTGTTTTCTTGTGATGTGAATATTTAGTAGACTTACAGAAAAGAATTTTTGTGAAGAGGGAAATTTTATCGTACTGAAAAATCAGAGATTTTGTATATTTAAATAGTTTTTTTTCCAATTTTTAATGATTAATTATCGTCAATAAATCAATTTTGACATAAATGATACTTTTACCATTATCAATCTAAATTGAATATTCATTTTAAAACAATTCAATATTATTATTATTTTTATTTTTTCAATCATTTTTTATGGAAATTATTTGTTATTATAAAATGTATTTTTTACAACGTAGTAGAGACACCTTTAGACTTCCAGCACCAAGTCTCCGGCGGGACAAGGTATTAACGTTCGGGTCCATAGTAAAGCAGCCCCCAATTCTCCGGAAATAGTCACACAATCCTTAATTTGCGCCCTGATGAGGGCGATTTGTCGTTCCGATATACATTCAAGTGTTGGGTCTACATCTGAATTCACAAATCTCGATCCATTGTAAACCCATTGAGGCTGATTCGCATACGACATTTTCATTTCCAATTAAGACAAAAATCGATTTATTTTCTTAATTTAGTTTCCGACAAATTATAATTCTCACATTTAACATATATAAACAAACATTATTATTAAAAGATTAATATAAACTTTTTTATAAACTTTTCTTTCAAAATACAAAACTTCTTTTTTTATCAAATAACATAAAATATTTTTTTATGTTAATCATTTCAAATTAAATAATAAAATAATTTAAAAGATTTTTCTCTTTAATAATAATTACTTTTTTTCTTTTTTTCAAAATGTATATATACATATATAATGCATTGAAATTGGAATAAAAAATTCCAATTTCAAATTTTCTTTTTTTCAATTCTAATTTAAATATTTTTTGATCTGGAACATTCTTAAAAAATAAAATTAAAGAAATTTCTACAAATAAATTCACAAAATATTATCAAAAAGGAACTGTGATAATTTGGCTTTATAAACATTTGAGAGAAGAGGTTTTAAAGAATGTAAATAATCATAAATCAGTTAAAAGATTTTTTATCGGATAGTATTACAAATAAGTAGAATGTAATTTAAACATTTACTTTTGTTCCAGCTCCTGTCTTAAAGAGATATTACCAATTGGTATCATCTCAACAGTCCAAAGGTTATCCAAAATTCATTTCAAAGTAGACAAATTATACATAGTGTGTTCAAAAGTGGTAGAGGCTACTACTGGTTTCTAGATTTTTTAATCCAACATCGTTATCCATATTTTTTATTTTGAAATATTACTACTTTAGATATGAAATCCATAAAAAAATATCGTTTGTCAATTATTTGCTTGTTTGAGCAAGGCTTTCAAGTTATGAAAATATTACGCTTGTTAAAAAGACATTAAGAGAAACCCTAGCGCGCAGAATAAGTCAACAAGGACATAAGCCAAAGCAGTAAAAATTATAGTTCGATCTGTGCACAAAATGTTTACGAGAGCTTGACTTAAGGTCAGAAAGCTCGGTAAGGCTCGAGGGATCATGAAAGAACAAAATTAAAGTGATTCGCAGTTAGCTATTAAAACTGAGTCATATTAACCGACGAGAAATGATTTAACGTTGAATAAGCGTATAACTATTAAAACTACCGCTTGTATTCGAAAAGACCTCGAGGATGACATTATGTTCCGCAAACAAAATCCACAGCAAGTAATGGTTAGTGCTTGCTTGACCTATAGAAGAAAACTGATTTTTTTGTCCCTCTGGCTGAGAAAGTTAAAAGGTTTGAGTATTGATTGATGTTGGAAGATAAAGTACAGCCATGGACCCAGTGACATTTTGGCCAAAGATAATTGCACTTTACCACGCCCAACGAAACTCAACAGTGGATTACTAAAAACTTTACAGTCTGGATTTCAGTGGATATCAGCTCATGGTGTCCAGATTTGAACCGTATGGACTATTTCATATTGTCTATTTAAAATCGAAAACCTGCACAAAGCTCCAAGCGTCGATCGAGGTAATGAAAACAGATATGATTAAGGATTAGAAATACTTTATCATTAAGACCATCAGCAAGGCCATCGATGATTCCCCCAAGTGACTGTGAGCGTGTAATATTGTGGTAGATTTATTATTGTTTTTATGAGTTTTGAAAACAATTTTTAACTAATCACATTTTATTCCCTTGTACCACCAGACAACTTCACAAGAAATTTTGATACATAAACCAATATCTAATCTGGTTCCTGTTGCTATTTATTTATCAGGAAATATCATTATAGCGTGCTACACTACGTAACTAAACTACAATGGTTATTGTTAAGGTTACTTTAACTAAACGGTTAGACGGGTTAAAAGATTTTGTAACCAATCTATATTTATATCTTTCAAATGTACTCAACAAGGTGATCGAAAGATCACTTTTATAACACGTTATTAAGTTAAAAATATATCTTTTCATATAAAGACAACTTATTTCAATAGTTTTACCGCTATCAACGGATCACTGATTAGGTAACTAGAGTCGTGTTTTATCATTGATGGTTGAATTACGATATGGTAGTAACACTAACTCCTCACACTTTCAATATTTTTAAAATGTTTTTACAGGAATTATGAATTATTAATGTTCAAGTAAATTTTACAAGTATTTTATTCACTTTTATCGAGTTGCGTATCTAGGGGTTCCGGCTAAATTTTTCTAAAAGTTGCTGTTCATAACGAAAACTACTATCAGGTTTTCTCATACAAAATAAACAAATTTTCAACCCATTTCAACTCTTATACGTTAAAATTAGTATGTAAGTAAAAAAACTAGATTTTGGAAAAATATTAATTAAAGCTTTATTATTTTATAAACAAATTTTACGTGCTTTAACGCTTGCAAATTTTTCAATGACATCATCGAAATTGATTTTTTCAACAATACTTTTTTCTATACTTACTGTGCTAAATCATTTAAACGGGCTTCACCCATTGATGAGCGCTCACAATATGACACAGATACACCATGTATTATTGATAAAAGTTATCCAATAATTTTGTACACATTTTTAATAATATAAATTCTCCGTGAATACACAAAATATGCTTCAGTTTTTCTTCTAATTTAACATTAAAATTTCTTTATCAAAAATTTTAGATTATCTTAATTGAAATTTTGAAATTAATTATTAATAAAAATAAAATTAGAGAACTTGAATTCGATTTAATCTTATTGTTTTATAATATATTATTATTTATAAAAAAAATAATCATTTTAGTTTTCATTTGGCAAATTGACAAAAAAAGAATAAAATCAATATTTTTAAGTGTTTTTAAATAATTAACATTTTTTTAAAAGTATATATTATTTCTTCTTTTAATTTTTATAATTACGAAAGGAAAAATAAACGACACAGGAGAAAAATTGTTATTTGATATCAAAATATTTTCAAATAATTAAATTAAAAACCGTTTTTTTTTTCGTTTCCTGAACTAATAATTCCATCTATTAATTTTTTATAAAATTTTGATTTATTTTTATATTATTGAATATTATTATTCGGGGTACAGGAGAAGATTGCGGTTCCCTGTGGAAATCAAATATTATTTTTGCGACCAAACAAATATAATAATTTAATAGGCAAAATAGCAATTCTCTAATCAATTAGCAGTTTGATTCGTTAATGTGTGACATGATAAAGTTCGGTCTCGTAGCAATGGGAGTCATCCTATGGGAGGCTGGCAGCATGCCATTCCATCTGCCTTGTATGCCTATCCCCACGGCGACCCGGTGTTACATATCACCGAGAAACTGCATATTTTTATTACATAAATCTCAGTGAGAGACTGAAAATTATACTGATAGTTTTATTTTTTTTCTTTTTTTTAACAATTCTCATATTTCTAGAAGAATTCACCAATCATTTCTCGTTTCGTTCAACCAATATTTTTTCATTTTGTAATTTTTTTATCAATTTATACTTCTTAATAATTAATAATATTATTCTAATTAATAATAGAAAATAATAACTTTAATTGATAAATCAATAATATTAGAAGTGTAGTTGTTATTATTTATTTATTTATTTAATAGAAAAATCGATATTTGATTTGTTTTATCAAATTCAGTTTATTTCCAATAATGTACTCATTATTTTTGAGAAGGTATTGAAAGTTTGTGTTTGCCTTGGCGGGCGTGTGTGTGTGCAAAAGAAGTTGAGTATCTTTGCCTGTGTGTGTGCAAAAGAAGCTGGGTATCTTTGCCTGTGTGTGTGAGTGTGTGTCTGATAATTCTATAATATTCTGGGAATAGAAAATCTTGATGATAAGGGATAATTGGCGAAATTTTCTTTCTTGGAATTTTTCTACGAGATTGTGGCAGCGATTCTGCGAAAAGTTTATTCATCATTGCTAAAAGTCTTTTGCAAATTGGATGCCTCGCTAACAATGAAAGCAAATATTCACGCATAAATATTTAATATAATTTCTCTTGGCTGGTTAATTAACGTCATTAGCAAATCTTACTTATTATTTTTTATTAAAGTTAAATATTTTTCCTAAAAAACCAAATAAAATTATTTTCACAAAAATTTTGTGTAATTTATTTTTTTTAATTTGTATCAATAATTTTTTATGACGAAAATCAAAAGAAGATAGATTATTATTTTGCTTAATTAATTAATTTTTTTATTCATCCAATATTTAAATATATAAAATATAAAGATTTTGAAAAAAATACTTTTCAATGTGTTTAAAAAAATATATTTCATTTTTACAGTTGATAAAAAAACTTAATTTTTCAAATGACAAATGTGTGTAATTTAATATTTTATTTGAATATCGGTTTGTTAACTAACATCAATTAATTGGTTCATTCTCATTGATCATTTTCAACACATACAACACGATGCACACAAACAGCTACAGATCACTCGATCAATCAGTTCCTGGACGTTGAAAAGTTTTTGCTGAACGATTAACACTCACTTCCCGCTGTCCGTTTGCCTGAAATTTGCATTAATGTGTAATCCCAATGACAATACATGAATCAATAAACAAATCTCAATGATTATTGAGTCAAAAACAATTTTGTAATTGCCCCATAATTATCATCAATTAAATAGAAAACAAGAAATTCAAATTTTTTTTATATTATGAATTTACGGTATTTTTCGTAATAGAAAAGTTTTTGATAACTTATTAATTAGAGATTATTTAGTTATATTTTTTTCATCAAAAATTTTCAAAAGTTTTTTGCTTGTCTTTACTTAGATCTCCTCTCTTTTTTTATAATAATGGCGCTTTCAAAAGCAGACTGTGCAAATAAGCATTTGGCCCCCAATTATTCTGTCAAAAAATTTTGAGTAGGACCGAATATATCAAAATTCTTCCATGGTCCAACAGCTGTACCACACTGAAACATTAAAATATTTTTCTTAACCGGCCGGTTATTTTTGAAACACGACTA
This sequence comes from Girardia tigrina, assembly GCA_001938485.1. NCBI lineage: Eukaryota > Metazoa > Platyhelminthes > Tricladida > Dugesiidae > Girardia > Girardia tigrina. The sequence continues at coordinate 3,307 of MQRK01211111.1, read as the reverse complement.
CCTAAATCTGACCACTAGTTTGACTTGTGGATCCGAAATACCGAGTCCGAATCGATTATATTGTTGAAAATTGTGAATTTGTTAATCGATTTTTGAGGGATTTTTATTCACATGAAGTATGGTTTTGAAAAGAATTCTTCACGATTTACTAATCTTATCATAATAATCCTACATTATTAATGTGTTTAATCAATTATTACTTTGAAATTAATTTAACTTTTTTTCTAAAATTGTCTTTTAGTTTTCAAAATGACATCACGGATAATAATTCACTATACTATTATTATTATTAATAGTATTTTCACTATAAATGTTTATTATTATATTAACTTTTAGACTGGAAAGGAAATTGGTGTAAATACATCGAGTCTGTCAACCATGACGGAGCCAGAGTATCTCGGGCCGTGTGAGCCGGGCACGTCCATTGAACTACAAGGAATTGTTTGGCTTGAGACAGCCACAGGTTGTTGTTCAAGAATTTATATATTACATTTGAGTATTTGACTAACAAAAAATATTTTTCTAGTAAATTTGATTTTTAAAATATTTATTTACTTAGTTTTTAATTACTCATACGTTGTTTTCGAAAAAAGGTGAAGATGAATTTTAATAACATTCCCAAGTCAAAGTCATTCCTATTTAAATAAAATGGATAAAGCTTTTTTAAAACTTAATAGAATATTTACATTACTGAAAGGACATAATGCTATATTTTCAATTTCTATACATTTATTTACATTTACATATTTATTTACATTTATTTACTGAATTCAGAAGAAAGGAAGAACCAATCAAACATTGGAAAAATCAGAAAGCAAAATCGGTAGGGCGTACAGATTCAAATTCAGAACGATTTGAAATTATGAGAGGAAACGGAAATAATTTATTTAATCTTTACAGAAATATGAACACATTTTAGTTTTTGTATTTTTGTGAACATATCATAAGAATAAAAAACTATTTAACTATACAGTGTTACCTCGAAATACGAGTTTAATTCGTTCAGTAACCTTGCTCGTATGTCAAAGCAATTTTCCCATTTAAATGAATTAATATTTCATTAATCCATTCCAGCTCTATAAACTTAACCTCAGTTGTTTTTGCTAAGTTTTCTGGAATGTCAAAAATGTATTTACAAGAAGAATAATTTATTTATAAATAACAAATTCTTTAAAAACATAATTGTTGCGGAAACCGTGCATCAAGTATTTTATCGACGTTCACGAAAAATTTTTAAATTACAGATACTCGATGCATTTTAACGTCATTTAAATTGTAGAAATTTTCTTTATTGACAACATGAATTTCGTTCTCAAAACCGATAACGACTGACTCATCGTAGAAATCAAATCCAATTATTTTACAATCTCTATCAACGTCATAATAAATCGAATGACTTTCATCAGATAAGTCAGAATTATACAATTTATTCGATGCACTTAAAAAATATTTGTCTTTGTGTTTATTAAGAACACCGATTTTACTTTTCATATTTTTATTTGCACAACAATTTAGATTATCCTTCAGACAATCTTTGTCAAAGCTTTCGCACAATTCCATTCTAAACTAAATTGATTAGTGAATAAAGTCTTATTATTTTTAGCAAATGGAAACATAAATAATTTATTAAAATATTTACTCAAAACTTATTGGATAAAAATTAAAATGATTATTAATTATTTTAAAAATATTTATTTGATTTATTTATTAAAAATTGTAAAAATTAATTAACTTATTTAAAATTTTACCATTATTTGAATTTTAAAATAAATTTAAAGATTACATATTTTTAGATAATAAGAATTCAAATATTAATCATATATCTGGGTAGGGAGACACATTTCCAAATCAACATACACATTCAAAAACAAAATATCAAACATTCAAAATATTTCTCACAGTGTTTTTCCATTGATGAAGTATGACCGCTTTTTAAGTTAATGTTTATCGATTTTCGAATTGTATACATTGATAATTCTCACGTATTCCAATTCCGAACCAACGAGATAAGTTTTATTTAATTTAGGCATGCTACTATTTTCAAAATATTATTTCAAAAAATTCAAAGCCGACAATATTTTATTTTTAACTTTGACACGTACATTTTTCATTTCCATACTACAATTTCAAATTTTCCCAATTTACATTCATTCCAACAATAACAATTGATTTATTTAAACAGTTATTTTAAAATTTGAATCTCGATCAATTTTTTTTTAATTCTATTATTATTATATGCTTTCATTATATATTTATTTTTTTTTACTTTAATTACTTTTTTTAATTAACTATTTAAAACTTTATTTAATTGTTTAATTTACTTACACTTATTTAATTTCTTTTCTTTAATTATTTTAATGATTTTTTTTAAAAATGACGCAATATTCGGTCAAATCAAAATGCCACTCCAATAATAAAAGAAAAAGTAAAGTGCTTACGGAAGCTCTTAATTTTCGTCATTCTTTGCGCTTCGTCGAGTATAGAAAAACTGTTCGATGAGGTTTGTTTCTTCCTCTGTTTCCGAAGAAAGCGGAAATGAGTTAGGCAAATTTCGTTGAAAAACTTTGATGCACGACCAAATACAAATTGTTCGGGGTAATTTTTATCCACGAACTCTACAACTTTCTCCCACATTTGAAGATTTCCTTTATATCTCTTTAGAGATAACCTCCTCCATTCTGCCTCCTCCTTAAAACTAATTTTTCATTAAACCACAATATGCTGCTGTGAATGTAAATCTTGTAACTCTTCAGTTGTCAGTTACTGAGATTGTTCCTCGATGAGTACGTTCTCTCTCTCACCGACCTAGAGACCCATGAATTTTCCCAGAGAAAAACTCTCCTCTACCATTGACATTAAAAATAAATATCGCTCGCATGGTGACTCGTTTCTCAAAACACTCGTATATTGAAATACTACTGTATTTATGACTGTTGCGAATGGCGAAATATCTTTTCATATTTGAATATCATAAGCCAATTAAGAATAGTTTCAGTCTAATGAGTATAGATCGTCAAATTGATTTTTATTTATTAAATAAAGGATGTAAGAAAATATTTTGTTACTAAATGTATATCAAGTAAAATTTACAATAAAGCATATGCAACGAATCTTGGTTCTGTCTTGGAAAAAAAATTATTTTTGTATTTATAAATGGTTCATTTTAATTATTTTGTAAGAAGTGGCCGATGAAAGTGTCCCCCCAGGCAGAAAAAAATATCCTGATAATTTTCATTATTTAATTTCACTAAGTTGCCTTATAAGAGGTTTTATTATAAAATAAAAATGTTTAATTGAAACTATGAGG
>MQRK01211075.1:16716-35225 GCA_001938485.1 Girardia tigrina | reverse complement strand
CTTTGCTGTTATTTGTACATCGATCAGTTGTAATTTGTATGGTTTACCGTTTTGCCAACTTGGCATGTCTTAGTTATTTTGATTATCCAGAGTCAAGTGCCAAACATACAAGATATACAGCTACCCAACTTACGAAAGGTATGACATTATAGTTCAATATGTGAGTGACTGGTTCCCTTGAAAAGCGCCCAACGTACGAACTGGTCAACTTAACTGGTCACACTGTATTACTGTCATCCAAACTTTTTTCTAAGAATTTTGTTTATTATATTTAATATATTTGTGTATTATTATTTTGTTATCGTTTCATTGAAAAATTTTATTCAAACCAAAGATACTCGCATTTTCAATAAGTAGTGACTACTATTAACTCAGCTGAACTATTTTTTTTCGTTCTCTTCTACTTTTGAAAATTCAATCATAAAATTTTCCTTTTGTCCTTCACAACATGCACCGATTACAAAAGAAATTTCAAAACAAATATGAAATGAAAAAAATCAAATTCTGATTTAAATTTAACACAACTGAATTTAAATCAGAACTAATTAAGTAAAAATTGTTATGAAGAAAAACAGAAAAGAAGTTTGCTTAAATAAGTAAAAAGCGATTTTTTTGAATCCGAATTATGAGCAGCAATTTCCTGGTGAATTTCTCAACAACAACAATAATCGTTCATTTTTTATTTAAATAAATTGTTAACCTATCTGGCGTTTTTTATTTCATCAATATTTGTCGGGACTTTCGGAGCAATTTCCCACCTTTACACAAACCTTTAATAAAAGTCGCCTGTTGAGCTGTATTGGTAATAAAGTGTAACATCGATTAACTGAGACCATGAAGACTGATTTCGTGTCGATTAAGTGAGTTGTCAGGAACAGAACAACAGTTACAAAATGCAGAATTCGTATTTTGTAATAACACTACGTAATATATTCACTCACTGTTTTTTTTGTTTTTCTTTCACCTTTCGGTTAAGAGTGTCTTTTAGTTGTAGTTTTACTGTATAAAATTTGAAATTAGTTGATATACTCTGCAAAATCTTTTTCAAAAGATTCTTCTATTTAGTTAATACTACCTAGTCTGCTCAAATAAAATGATTTTACCAAAATTAATTTTTTTATAATAAAAACTAAATTTTCCAACTACATCTTAACCAAGTTACTGTCGGTAAATGGTTTTTTACTTTTATGTTATCAGAATTGTAACTGCATAACTAGTTTTTAGAATATTTTCGGTTTTAAAAGACTTTGTTGCGATGATAAATTAGTTTTAGTTCCATTTTTCTAAGTAATCAAACACATTGTCGTTTACAGAGATAAGTTTGAAAGAACTAGTAATAATAACTTTAGTTTACCCGATAAATTCCCAATCATCAACAATGTCGAAAAATGGCTACTCGAATTGATGGGTAATTTTAAATAAATTGATTTTGTTATTTAATGATTTTTTGTTAGGTGCATAACTACCAATCCTTTTGGGTGCAAGTTAGACAACTCAGACTTAGAGCAATTGATATCATTGAATGTTAACAATTGTGGCTTTATAACATATAACTTGTAGTATGCACCATGAACACAAGTGTTATTGGTTACATTTACCACTAAAAACAAATAAGCAGAAGAGAAGATCCAGATCCATTAGTGCAAATCAATAAATATTTTTTATAAATGTTTCCTTTTCCACAAAAAATTGAATTTAGGGCAAAATTTAAGGGTTTAAATTAAAAAAAAAACATTCTATCTGTGACATTACAAATGAAATAGATAATTCTCCCTTGACGTAAATTTTTGTAATGATTGAAATAATAACTACATATTTTCCTCTTTATATTTTTTATATATTTGATATAGTTTTTTTAAAATATCTGTTAATGTTATTCATATATTCAGAGACCTGGTTTATCAAAAGTAATCGCTGCTGATCAGTTAAACCTTAACAATAGAGGATATTCTAACATAACTGTTGAAAAAATTCGACTGATTCAATTTTTGTTAGATCGTGTTGAAGTGGAGGTCGGCAAAGAAATTGATTTGCCTATAATTGCTTCTGATCACAAAAATTTTAAAATGTCCGCATGCCACTGGTTACCTTTTAAAGCATTGTCAGAAGATTCGTTAAATATTGAAATCGTTCAAAGTAATGGCTTTTGTTGTTTAAATGAGTGATTTTTTATAAATTATTGAACCTTTACTATGGAATCCATATTATGGATTTACTACTTTCTTCAGCCAGATACTATTGATTTCTAATTATTTGAAAATATTTTTATCAAGAAAAAATGTAACTATTGTGAGGAATTTTCTGAATTGTTTGTTGTTTTATATTTTGCATGTTGTGTGTTGATTTGGATTGTGTCTCGCCTACCCAGATGGATGATTGGTATTTTCTTAGTTTTAAAGCACAACTGTTTAAAATATATTTCTAATATAATATTTAAATTTTCAAATGTAATTGTTAGAAAAAGAGAATCACACATACACACACGCATATATATATATCATATTAAGGATCGTAAATATCATTACAAAATTCTCCTGAAATATCAATATAAATATTGGGACGTTGCTTAAAAAGTCAAAGTTTTTGTGTTAGTTTTAAATAAATAAATTAATTCTTGTATGATTCTACTTACATTAATATTGAATGTAATTTCAAATTTTAATTTTGTGAGGAATATTTTAAATTTTGTATGTTGAAATTGGTATGTTGAGTTTAGTATTTGGAAATGTACTTCTTTCACCCAGATGGAAAATTGGTATTTTGGATGTTCCAGATGAATAGTTATTCGATCATAATTTGCATTTTAAATTTCAACATAAGATATTAAAAAAAACTTTAAAAATATTAAATCGTTTAAAATTTGAATATTAAATAATTTTATTAAAGTAAATAATTTTTAACTTATTTTTAAATTCCATAAATAAATGTTTTTCCTTAAATAAAATCATTTTAAAATTAAATTAATTTTTAGATCAAATTATTAACAAAATTATAAAAGTAGAATTTATAAAAATAAAATCTGAAAATGATTTAAAATGAAAATTTGTTCGAATAATTGTTTATTAACGAGACATTAATAAAAAGTTATCAATTTAGCGAGATGTCTTATTATGAGAGCTTGACCGATGATTGTCTCAAAGACAATTCGAATTGTTATGAAAATAAATTTGCGAAAAACCATATTGGTGTTCTTAATAAATATATTAATTTAATTAGTACTTCTTTTTTAAAAAATGTTTAGACTTGATTTTAACCAATGACAGTTTTGATAATTAATTTATATTATACATATTTTCTTATTTGTTTTTCATAAACTAGGATAATCTACAGAAAAATATTAATCAAGAAAGATGTCGCATGGTAAAAGTGATTTAAATACTTATTGTAATGACAATTCTATTTACAATAGTAATAAATGTTCAAAAATTATATTGATGTTGTTAATAACTATAATTCAATCTAATTATACTGCTATCTTGTGTAGTTTGATACATGCCGATTTAACTTTCAATTACATTTTTTAAAAACACTTTATGATCAAATTATACCATCGTTTTAAAATTTAATCCAAATTTAATAATATCGATTTATAAAATAGGTTTTGTAATGTGTACGTATTTGTAATAAAGTTTTATTAATGTTTCATTATTTCAGTTCTTCCTTCACAAAATTCTCAAATATCTGACTCTTGTGCTTTATTGAGAATTCGAGGTATTAAACCAGGATTTTCTAAAGTCACTTTATCTCTTGAAAGTTTCTCATACAACGGCAGTACAAAAGATTTGTTAACAACATCAATCACCACTGGTGCATTTATACCAACTACATTCGTTGACCCGAATTCAGGGTCTAGTACTATCGGTGTTCGATCTGTTCGAACAATGAATGTGAGTTATTTTGTTATGTTAATTTTTTTCTAATGTTTCTTAATATAATAGATAGTTTATGGGCCGTTGCCATGGATGTTGGATCCTTCCAAATATTATTTTGAAATGGTGGAAAATAGTGATATTAAACGGATTGTTAGCAAAATCAGTTTGACTGAAAGTAGATCTAGTTCAAAAATTCCGGGTTTGTCCTTGAAAGTTAAATGTTTGAGTATCGGAGAAGTAAATATATCAGTTGTTATCGGTAACAAACCGTCTTTAAAAAATCCAAATCCTGTCACATCTGTTGGAGTCGTTAAGTAAATCATTGGTGCAATTGAACTTGTTTTCATTTCACTGTAGATTGATTTGTACTCTGCCCATTCGAATGATTCTTGTGCCAAAGTTGATGGTGTCCAATATTTCATTGGATTGTCCATTTAGTAACTCATCAGAAAGGCAACATGTTGGTTATTCAGATGTTATATTTTTATAATAATGTTATGAATTATCTGGAAAAAAGTGGCCTCGTTTGTTCATAGACCGAATTATAATTCTACGTTTCTTAAAGCATAATTTTAAGAAAAAATAAATGAAATGTGACTTCAATACTTAGCAATTCCAAATTTTATTGCAACACAAAGATTTACATGTAAATAAATAATTAAAAGTTATAGATGCTTCTAATAATGTTTTCGAAAATTGTTGAAATATATTGGGTTGACAACTATTGGGTTTGCCAAAACGTCATTGCGTTTTTGAGTACGTCCTAATAAAAAGCTTGAACATATAAAACGATGTGATAAAATTTTAATTCAATTATATATTCTGAAACCTTAATTTTCAGACTGTGTTTATACAAAATATTAATTGATTTTCTTTTAATTTATTACTTTACCGTCAATTCGAAATGGAAAATCAAAATGAGCATATTCGTCATGTTTTGTTGCATTATTTTCGCAAAGAGAAAACCGATGTTTTGTATATGGTAGTGACTCCTTAAAACTTCGACAGTGTCAATACTGGTTTTCTAAATTTCGTTCTGAAAAATTTCATCTGAAAGATGCACCACGCTCCAGTCGACCAGTTGAAGTTGATGGCGACAAAATAACATCACTAATCAGATCTAATCCACATATGACGACAAGAGAAGTTGCAGAGACTCTGGAAATATCAAAATCAAGTGTTGAAAGTCATTTAAAGAAACTTGGATATCAGTAAACTCGATATGTGGTTACCAAATGAACTAAAAGAAATTCATTTGGTGAAACGTATAGACATTTGCGATTCCCTTTTGAAGCGAGAACAAAGTAATCCATTTTTGAAGTGCTTGATTACGGGTAACGAAAAATGGATTGTTTACAACAATGTGGAACGCCGACGATCATGGACAAAACGTGGTGAGCCTGCCAAAACGATCCCAAAAGCAGAAATTCACCAAAAGAAGGTTATGCTTTCCGTCTGGTGGGATTTTAAAGGATTGTGTTTTTTGAACTCCTTCCGAGGAATGAAACCTTCAATTCAGACAGATATTGTGGTGAGCTGGAGAAATTGGCTCATTCAATTCAACAGTTACGTCCTGAATTGGCAAATCGTAAAGGAGTTGTAATTCAGCATGATAACACAAGACCGTATACAAGTTTGATCACTCGCCAGAAACTCGTATCACTGGGTTGGGAGGTTTTGCCGCACCCACCGTATTCTCCAGACAGATTTTCACTTCTTTAGATCACTGCAGAATTCCTAAAACAGAAAAAAACATTTGCCAGTGATGATGACATCAAATCGTTCCTAGACGGCTTTTTTGCTGACAAAGGCAAAGGTTTTTATGAATCAGGAATAATGAAGCTATCGGAAAGGTGAATGTTCTGAAGTAATCTATGATATTCCTTATAATAAAAAATACTTTTCAAGACAAAAGCCTCAGTGTCCTTCATAAATGTGATAAAAATCAAATAGTTTCTTGATTGGTGGTCCCAAGTCAAATTGTTTCCTTAACCATATCTTAATATGAAATAGTAAGGGAATTTATTTTTTTTCAACTAGTCGCTTACGAATGAAAATTAATATCATATACACACAACTATGAAAGTTTTTTAAAAAATAATTACATTTTGTTTATAATATATAAAGTTCTTATTAGCGTGATCAAGATTAACAGAGGTTATTTATAATATTTTAGTGTTTAACACTTTAACCGTAATATAGAGAACTGTGTCTCATAGTAGTTTAAGTGTATTTAGACTATTTTATAATACTATTTATAATACTTTTATCTTAAAAAAATGTTTGACGGTAGTAATTTCCTATTCAGATAACAATAAATAATAAAATTCCGCCTTCTGTTGAAGTTATTTTCACAGATAAACACGGTTTACAATTAGAACGGTCCGAATCTTTCGTTGTTAAAGTGGAAATCAAAAGTTTGTCAAAGAAAAATATTAAAGATATTGTTCAAGATGTTTATCCAAAAATTTATTATGAACCTGATAGTTACGAAACTTCAGTTATTAGGTAAATATAAATTTTCGAAACAAGATTATTAATATGTAGGACCAAATTTTATGTTACACCATTTCGACTCGGAAATTCCGTTGGAGAAATTGAAGTTATTGCAAAGAGTAATTCTTGCCACGACTTGAAATGCCCGACATTTAATCTGGAAGCCAGAATACAAATGCAAATTAGTAAATCAATAATTGTTGAACCCGAGAGAATTTTATTATATCAACATCCAAAGGTAAGATTATTAAATACGTAATTTTTAAAATATGATTTTAAAGTAAAATTATAATTCATATGCTAGGAATAACGAAAATACTCTTCTAAAGTTTATTTATAATCCAATATTAAATTCTCGCTTTTTTGATTATTCAAACAACATTAAAATATATCATATTTAATGACAGTTTAATTTATCTAAATTCTAAAAAGAGAGTTTTATTAAAAGTATTCTTGAACCATTATTATTTTTAATTTAATTTAGTTTATTTACAAATTATTATTAAGTTATTAATTATATCTCACATCCTATTTTATGCTATTCAGAATCGTTTTATATGATTGTGAAATGTTAACTAAGTTCATAATTCTTATCACAATACTCTTGATGATCAAATCCAATGTCGTAGTTTTCTTCGTCAATCAAATCTTAATATTGTATCTTAATATTGTATTTAACAACATTATTACAATAGATGGTATGCATCATTATATTATCACCATGTGACACAATTGACATTTGTGTGGAGATATGGTTGAGACAGTCGTCGGAGTAAATGTGCGTTCAGTTTTTTTGTAGATTTTTTTACCAAAAAAGTGATTTTTCGTTTGAAATTTTGATCTTACTCAATAGAAATTGCATTGATTTTGAAAAATAACATTATTTTCTTGCAAAGGTGAAGGCAATTTTTACTGTGTGAGGATTTGTGAAAGTGTATCATATATGATACATCCTTCATTTTTTTATTGACGACTGGATACAAAAAATTGTAAAACTATGTTATTGAAAAACCCATTACAAACTACAAAAAACATATTTCATATAATTATTCACAAGGAAAATAATCCATGACTTAAAGGGTGAAAAAGACGTATTGGTTGACATTATCGTTTCAGAATAGAAATTATTTATGGTTCGTGTAATATTTGAATATATTGTTTTTATTTGTTATATCTATTTTTAACGATATTTGCATTTGATCGTTTTAGGTCGTTGGGAAATTTTCTGTGAAATTTGGATCTGGATATTTTAGGGTATATGCAAATGTTGATTTTCTTCACATCAAAAAATTAAAAGAATCTGAATTAAATAAAGATGAAAGTTTTTATGAAGTCATTCAAACAAAAGTTGATTATTCTCAAAAGAATGGAATCATTTATGTAGTAGATGCATGTTTTCATTCAATCGAAGCAGAGTCTGAGAATTCTAAGTCCATAACAGTAGAATTAGTCAAGCCGTTTAAACTTCAAATGTTTTCAATGAACAGAGTGCAGTTGGGATCACAAGTATATTCTTATAATTATTTGAATAAAAAATTAAAATAATTCAGATTGATGTTCTTCTGAAAGTCTACGATAATATGGACCGTGAATTTCCTCACGATGCTTTGCATATGCTTGACTTGACTCTACATTTTAATGATAATAATAACGTCATATCCGCTCATTCTTTACTCTCGAAAGAGTGGTTTGTTGCTCCAAATGAATATTCAGATAGTTCAGGATTTATTATTAAATTAAATGGAGAGAAAATAGGTTTCAGCTCATTATTTGTTAAATTAAACCAGAACTCAGATATCATCAGTAATATTCTAAAAGTTGAAGTAGGCGAAGTGTATTTCTATTTCAAATATAAAATTTCATTAAAGGTTTTTCCACCTTTAAAATTGATACCCAAATATACAGTTTTACTTGAAGGTGCCGAAATTCAGTTGAGTAGTTCTGGCGGCCCACAAAATTGTCATGATTTATTGCATTTTTCAATTATGAAGAATAATACAGTTAAATCAAAAGAAGCTGTTGTTGAATTTATCAATAGACCGAATGGTCTCATCAAAGCAATTCGACCTGGGGAAATATCGGTTGCTGTTTCTGTTGAAGTGTCCGACAACGATCCGGCAAGAAACAATCGGCTTACTGTTTTGTCAAAAGTTAGTAACTCTAACATTATGAATATTTTATGTTTATATTCTAAAATCAGTTTATATATATTTATCGATGTGTACGTCCACTTTTTATGGAAGATACGATAAAAGGTGTGCGTATTTAAACATGTTCTTTGAATGGTAGTTTAATATTGCGAATATTAAATCGTTTTTAATGATATTCTCTATCCAGGGATGGCCAAACTTTTATTCATTAAGGGCTACTTATTTTGAAAAATATACAGTACTGCTCATATTAATCGACTCACGTCTTTTCAAAATATATTTTTATAATTTTTATACATTAAACATGGATATTTTTTAACCAAATTTTTATCAAATGTAAACAACTATAGTTGGTTTATTATTATCCAGAATTAATCATTTTCACGTGAATGTTAACAGAAATAAATGTTTGTAAAAAAACTTTGATGACATTTTGGTGGTTCAAATTAATCGACTCAAATAATTTTGTGTCATATATCCACTTGAAATAGAAGGAAAAGTAGAATAGGAATCAGACCAAACAAGTTTTTTTATGACAACCTGTCAAGACAACATGAAACTATCAGAATAAGTAACAAATACACTATTTCAACAGGTCTGTATCAGTATTTTAGTGGTCCACCCGTAGCTGCAATACATGCGTGAATACGTCGGGGCATACCATGAATTAAAGACTTACAAACATTCTTAATACCATCATCATTACTCCAAATGTCTCTCACATCTTCAATTTGAGTTTCTTTAGAAATGTAGTGCTTGGCGTGAACCTTCGTTTGAGAATAGCCCACAGATTCTCTATTGGGGATAAATCAGGGTTATATGGAGGCCAATCCAAAATTTGAATTCCTTCATGTTCCAACATAGCCATCACATTTGCAGCTTTATGGCATGGGACATTGTCTTGTTGAAATACTCCATTACCATGGACAAATCACTCATCTATTTGAAGAAGATGTGTGCCCAAGGTATCTATATACTTCGCTCCATTCATATATTTGGCTGGTTTACTTGAAATTTACTAACTAAATGGACAGGTCCTTTAAATGCTAACAGATGTTCATGAATATTCAGCCCTGGACCTGTTCTGCAGTTGTGAGTCATATGGTCAATAAAAATTCTAATAGCATCCAACTTATCAGTTCGCTGCCTGACATCATGTGTCAACAAGTCGTCAAATCGAATACGACGTTTTATTTTCTTGAATCGATTTCGAATCATAGTAGCGAAATAAATATTGGCTTCTGAAATCCAGCTCTTTTGGTCCACAGTTCAGAAACATGTTTTTTTTCGAACTCGCATTACACCACCCAATATCATTGACCCAATCAACCCTTATATCTCGATTAAATAAACATCTATCCACATTTTCGAGAATGCGGATGTTGTTCGTTCCATTCCATAATCACATGATTGGGTCTTGAATTTATTTCTCGTAAAATTATATCAATGATTGCTTGTGAGAAAAGCAGCTTGAATGCATCCACCCCTGAGATAATACCATTGTTTTAACGTGTCAAGCTTAGTTTGTATCGCATAATATTATGAATTGATCGTCTCCATCTTTTAACAACTTTTTTTGATTACCATCAAATACAAACATTTTGACAGGTTGTTCGCAATTTCTTCTGAATTGAAGTCTTCATTGTTGCCATCTACTTCACGTGCTACCCTAACACCCATTTGATCATCTTTTTCCTCGTCACTTGACAAATAATCTACATCGTTGTCATCAAAATCATCAGCTAAACTTTAATCATCATCTGAATCAAACACTTGCGTAAAAAATTGATGTAGTTTCATCCGCTGTTCTTCGTACAATGTTTATCAATGCGCAACAAAAGTAACAAAATTAAATAATTATTTTATTAGATGCAACAAAATTGACTATATAATACATAACAACATAAATAAACATGACAAGAGACATTCAAACAATAAAGCAAAACTAGCAAAAGTAATATATGCGTCACTGTCTAACAGGAGGTATGTGGTGTACTCCAGTTTTTTTCGTAGGCAATTTTTGACACATAAATTTTTTTTATCTTAATTATTATATAATATCGACATAAATAATTGTCATAAATATTGAAGGAAAATATTTTTACATATTTAGTTATGCAGTCTTCTACTAAACAAGGGTACATAATGTGTCCCCTGTCAGACATCGAAAAGTTAGGGTGTAACAATCACAATTTTTAAAAATTGACTAGGGTTGGTTAAAATAGTAATTACCCTTACCCTTTTCTACCATGATCTTGATTTCGTTTACATAGATAACGGACAGTCTCCAATATATTTGGTATCGCACTTATTACATTTACACTCATAAACTATGTCAAAATATAGTTTTAAAGGTGTTTTTAAATAAATAAACATTTTAAAATTTTTAGATTTTGATACAATTTTTAAATTTACTTTATTATTAGTTACTTTAAACAACGCATTAAAAACGTTTTCAATATTATTTTCATTCGAAAAAGATAATTAAAACATTTATTTTTGGCTCTTTCACTTTGTTTTGTAAAGTGGTTTATAAGCTAATCAAGTTTGGACACTAGAGCCATATGTCCTAGGCCAGATTCGATAGTTGAAATGCATGTATCCTATGATGTTAGAGAATTCTACTGTCATTTCAGAGCTTATAATTTAAAAAAAATATCACATCACTTTTTGAAATTACGATATCAATTACTAGTTTTTTTATCAAAACTGCTAAATTTTATTCAGGATGAAGGTCGCATTGGTGTCGTACAAATTAAAAGTTTATCAATTTGGTCACCGACTAAAAGTTTGTTGGTGGGCAATGCAATGCCTTTGTGGGTCACTTTTACATCATCTTCCAATGATTTACAACATATTCCAATTACTGGATTCTCAATAACCGGCTTAGAACATTCAGATATTTCTTTCAAATGGCATTTGAATCCACCTCATGGTGTCATTTCTAAACTCGAAAACATTCTTGAACCAGCTGGTATCAACATAAACAGTGTTTGTATATTTATAATAATATTTATCATTTGAAAATTTATCGTTTAGAAATATTTACACAGTGGAATGAGACTCAGTGCTCTTAATCCGGGAAAACAAACAGTCGAAGTATCTGTTTCAGGAATACCAAAACAGTGGTTATCTAAAGACATTAAGTCTAACGTGCCATTAATTTCTAAATTAAATGTCGCTACAATATCTAAACTAGAAGTTATTCATCCTATTTCACTGGCTAGAACAATTCTCGTACCGCCCGCTACAAGAATTAATTTGAAATCATCATTGTAAGTACACTTTGTGTTTATGATGAACGTTAATATCCTCTCAAAATGTATTTGTATTTCATTCAAAATAGGTAATAAATTGTCATTTATAAATTATTTACCAAAGGATTTTATGTCAGCTAAACAATATTATAAAGACACTTCAATATCATTGGCGTGGGACCAAAACTCAATTTATATTATGCATGAAGCAACATCGTATTTTAGCCTTAAACAATAAAACTTAATCGTTACTGAAGTGGTGTTTGGTTATTTAAAGGAAACCTTGATTAATTATTCAAATTCCAAATATAATATGTATACTAGGGTTATAACCTTTTGACTTTTATGCTAAATAAATGATTTCTGTATGATAAATTGACGGCTTTAAAACATAGAAAAAGGTCTTCAACTATGGAGTGAGGTCACACAGTTAGTGGAAAATCAAATATTAACTAAAATTTACATTTGAATTTTTATTGTATTTGTTTTAAAACATAAAAAAACACTACAGTTTTTAAAATCTGTGTTTATTTTTTTAAAAGTTGGTTAATGAAATTATAAACCAGTGGTCGTATATAATGTTGCACAGGATAAGTGATTCTACGTTACAGAAGAACAAGGATATGTGGACCAATAATTTTCTGAGATTTCAGCAGTCACGTTTCAAGAAAAAAGTTTATATTTAGCAGAAGCTTCACTGGAAGACAAAGGTCGCGTGCCACTCAAAGTAAAAATAATTGGTCGATACCAGTTTCTTGGATTAGAAATCAAAGGAAGAAAGGAGCGATTGGTGGAAATTTACGAAGAAGTCACACAATTATAGAAGAATAAACTGAATTTTCCACATGTTTCGGATCAAGTAATACGAACAAAAATTGACAATATGCTTAAGACTTGATGATGTGTCAAGAGAAGAACCTATGTTTCACTGATTGAACTTTTTGATATTACCAAAGTAAACTGCGAATGGTTATCAACTGATGATAAACAGCTGTACCATCTGTAAGTGAAAAGCAAATGACAAGTGTGGTTAATTACCTACTGCATCAGATTCACAATCAACATTAATCTGTTACTTGCAGCTAGTACTAGTGGTGCTGAATCTGAAAACAGTGAATATAAGATGAGAGTAGTCAACTATTAACCAGAAAATACAACAAAAGTAAAGTTGCCACTAACTTGGTGACATCCACAAGAATAACAACTAATAAAGCTGCTAAAATATGTAAATAATTGTCACGTAATGTTAT
Organism: Girardia tigrina; assembly: GCA_001938485.1. Classification (NCBI taxonomy): domain Eukaryota; kingdom Metazoa; phylum Platyhelminthes; order Tricladida; family Dugesiidae; genus Girardia; species Girardia tigrina. Next base: position 22,200 of record MQRK01211075.1, on the reverse strand, counting down.
TGACTTTCCGACTCCAAGTGAAACAGTAATTTACAAAGCAAAATTCAAAGAGGCATCTAAATTGAAGGAGAAAAGGATTGAAAAGTTCCATATGGAACTAGGGTTCTTACATGGAGATGGCAAGAGCATTGAGAATATCAAGAAGTGATTTGAAAAATAAGAGGACTGAAGTAAAAGTGTATGCACTGCGTTTGAAAGATGGAAAAGCTCAAACTATTGCTGAAGGAATTGCAAAAGTTCTTGATGAATAAAACTTATGGAATTCAATATAGATGATCGTTGCTGATAAAATCAGCGTTAACACAGGGGAAAATAGTGGAGTTTTTGTTCAATTGCAATGAATGTTTTCAGATAATGGTCTGAGCAAATCACAATTTATCAGTTGTTCCATTTTGCATAGGATTCTCCTTGTGATGATGGAGGAAGAACTTGGTCGTAACACCATGTCTCCAAACATTGAATATTCGCTTGTGTCTCAACTGGGGAATGAGTATGAGAAACTGAAAGCACAGTTTGTGAATGGAACAGAATAAATTCTCGTTAAAGCAGGCTAGAGATGATATGAAATTTCTATATCATCTAACACGTGTTCAAATTCTTTGAAGAAAGAGAGCATTTTCCATTGATTGATTTTCACCAAATTCCAAACATCAGCAATACTAGGTGGAATTCTAGAGCCATTTTTACTATACTTGAATTCATTCTACCTACAAGAAGGAAGACATTGGAGAAGGTATGTAGATTTATTATTATGTGCCTGGGTACACTATTAGTTTAGTAATCAGATGTACAATGAAAAGGACTTGAGAAATATATCAGAAATATTGAAACCTTACAAAAAGCATTGTTATTATTAGAGAATCATTAAAAGCCAGAGTTGTCTATACTCAAGATTCAAACAAGTCATCAATGTACAGAACGTGCAATCAAAGTGCTGCAGGAGCTTTATACTGCCTGCAGAAACAAAGACAAACTGTCACCTTGATTTCTACTAACCAATAAGCAGTGATGTATTTTGTACGTGTAATAAGACATTTGTTAGCTCTTTTGTTGGTATTATAATTCTTGCTTTTTTAAATAATACATACACTGTTACATATGCCACGAATCAATTTATTGATTTGGGGGTGACCTTTTTGAAGAAAATATTGAAATGGCACTTTATTTCGTTATTTTTAGGTAAAAGTTCATCAAACTAAGATACATGAACATGTGGTTGTTAAAACGTTATGACCTTGTATATACTCTGTCAAATATTACCAAATTTGTTTAACTTTGTCATTCAAAGAATACAATGATTCCTGATAAGAATTGTATATTTGACACATTTCATCGATTTGAACATGAGCTTTCTAATAAATATTTTTACTTGAACAGAAGGCGCAATCAATAAGAAACCAGATATAAGGCATCGATTTGTTTTTCGATAATTATATTTTTCAAAATTTTTTTCTCATAAATTTATTGTTTGACATCTTCATGTTTGGTGCCATTATATAGCTTAACCGATTGACGTAAACTTCCTTTGTATTTGTGATAATAATGCGTTAAATAACCCTGTGGGAGACGTATATTTTCCCATTACAATTGTGTAAATAATATAAATTGTGCAAGTTTACCCATTACAAATTAAGAAATAAAAAATTTAATTTAATCTTAAAAGATTACATTAGGTTATCCTCATCATCGTTAAATCGAAATTAATCGGACACAAAAATTGATTAATAAAATATTAATAAAATTTTGTATAAAAAGAAAATATAATTGTTTTAATAATAATAATAGCATTTTAAAATTTGGAGTTTATTTTTTTTAATATTAAATAAATGAGATTTGCCCGTCGGGCGAATCGCGATGTTTATTATCAGTCGGACATTCCTTCCGATCAGCACATGATAAACCTTTTCATCGTTCGATGGTTTTTAGTTGTTAATAGATTCAGTCAATCTAATTAACTTTCACATTGTGAGGAATGTTTTGAATTTTGTGTTGATATTGTGCATGTTTTATGTTGATTCGGAATGTGCCTCTCCTGCACAGATGGATGGTCGGTATTTTCTTTGATTCCTACTAATTAAAAATAATTTAATTTAATTTTAAAGTAAAAAGATTTAAAATAATTTTTGAATGTATTATTTATTTTTTAATGTAATTTAAAATTTTAATATATTAATTTAATATGTTCTTTTTTTAAAAAAATGTTTAGATTTGATTTTAACCAATTAGATTCTTTATAATTAATAATTTTTATTAACAGATTTTCATTTATTGAAAATAATTAATATGAACTCAGAAATATATTGATCAAGAAAAATGTCAAATAGTGAATGCGCTTGTGATATTAATAAATGTTGTAAAACTCATATTGATGTTGTTAATACACTTAATAAAATATTAATAAAATATTAAAAAAACAAAATAAATTAGAGATAATTAATTAATAAATTTTGATGAACTAAGTTGTTTTATTGTTTATGCTTTATTTGAATTTATATTACTTGTAGGGATGACGTTGCTTTTGTCACGTACACTTTAATTCCATATCGCACAGAAAAAGGAGGTTCTGAAACAAAATCGAAAATACATTCCGGCAGCATATTGGAAACAAATCCCAGTTTGTCTGGGAACGAAGTGGAACGTTTCATCTTACATGTGACATCAAGCCAGTCAATTAAATTAAATGCAGCAAATGAAATAATGGCTAATCAGACTATTGCTTTATTTTTTTCTGTTAAACATCCAACTTATTCCATGTTGTCACCATTTATATCTCCGGATTCTTTGTTTAAAAAGTTTCAAAATATCAAGATTGTGAATCAGTATTCCAATATTTTTGTTTTACCGCTTGGAGGACCTTTCGAATTTCGAATAACAAATCATGATGAACTTGGAAATGTATTTGACATCTCTCCAGGTATTTCATTTTTTATAGAATCATTTTTTATTGAGTTAATATTATGAATCTTGTAGAAGAGTTTTAGCAATTTAACAATTTGAATTCTAAATTATATAAGTATATTATATACATATAAAAGAAAAGAAAAAATCGCCATTTTTCTAAATATTTATTTTTCAAGATACATTGTGCCAATTCTGGCATCGTCAGTTGATTAAAATTATTTGATCAAAAAAACTTTAAAGTCTCAGAATTGGAACAAAACGGCCAAATCGGAGTTCCTAAACTATATTAGTATAAAAAGATCTACTTTTAATTTATAACTTGTTTATATTACTACAAAAAATAAATTGAAAAACAAATAGTCGATATAAATAATCGATTTAAAGTCTAAATAGCAAATTGAAAAACCATGTTTTTATATCTATCCTTTGTCGACAGAACTCTACTTGGTCAACAGAATTTTTAAAATTTTTATTGTTTTTTTGTAAATATTTTTTTAAATAAAATTTCTATAAATTAAACAAAAAAGCTATAGAAACATTAAAAATTTGAGAAAAAATATTTCCCTTGAAATGATTCGAACACTCAACCTTAATATGAGAGAACAATATTTATGACAACACTTACACATATACCCTTTGTCATTGTAAAATGTATGTAGAATTGATAGTTGAAATTTAGTTAACTTAAAATCAAGAATGCCATTAAAAAAATCAAATTTTATTGCAATATATTTCTTTGGATTATCCATCATCTTCAGGCTTAATTAACAACAATTTTGCTGTCTTATAGCAAATTGATGATTATGCAAACATCTTGCATAATAACTAATTAACTATTTTCAACAAAGTGGAATAGAGACTTGTTTGGATATTAATCCATCAACAATTAATGGGTTTTAATTAAAAATATTTTCAAAACAAAACAATAAAAAATAAAAAAAAATCTATTGGCCAAGTAGAGTTCTGCCCGCATAAAGAATGGATATAATTTTTTTTTGATTTATTAGTTTTAAATGAAAATGATAATGAACACTACAAACCAAATTGATTTTTGCTGGATCTTATAACTTACTTAAGAAAACTTAAATAAACTATAACTTACTAAACAAAATATATCTCAAATGTTCGAACCTTTGTGTGATAGTATTCGACCTCATTTTAAAATAATGAGTCTTGCTATTATAATTCAACTAGGGCATCTGTGTTACATTTTTAGGATATTTACATCAGTAAACGGCTTCCTTCTTATAGCCTAAACATAAAATGTATAGTTTTCTAATGTTAAAGCTACGTTTTCTGAGTTTGACTTAGAATGTCTTATTGATATTACATATAACCTGTTGATCATTTAAATTTATCTTAACACTTTTTAAAAATTTAAGTGTCATTTATTAAAAATCGTTGTTGAAAACGAACAGAGAAAATGGAAACCTGATAAAGCAAAGTTTCGACTGTTGGGAAGATTCATTTAAAGCTCCCAGTTTTGATGAGTTATGTAATGTATTGTCGGACGTTATCCTATTATTCTGTCATTTGGTCTTCACAATCAGGCCATTCTGTTGAATAGCTTCTTTTAACATTATATTTGTGTCTTTATTGGAGATTATATCATATACCGGTATATGTATATAAAAGGGATTATGAAAAACGCTATTTTTTATAACACCCTATATATTGTGATAATTCCTCATAAGGATTTTTAAATTCTTGAAATCCTCTCAAATTCGTTAAAACTGGAAAATAGTTCTTCTTTGTTTTTCTATAAACTTAGACTTATCCACAATTTAATCTTTTGAAATATGTTAATTGACTGCAGATAGACAAATAACCTTCTGATTTTAATTCATTTCCTCGATGGACTCCAGCATTGTTTAGCATTCATTTTCTTTAAACAGTTCTGTTTAATATTTTTCATCGGACTAGGTATGTCACTGAAATCCAAATTACCTTTAAATTAGGCAAACCATTTCTCAGTTGCTCACTCAGTAATATGGTGTATTCTCACAAAACCGCGCTAAACCGTTTCTTTAACTACAGAATTAAACACCGAAACAAATTACATCGAAATGGGGTTTGTTGTTCACTTGGAAATCCATTTATCCTTCATTTCATGATTTTATTTAAAAATTACTTTAAAATATTAATATATATTGAATACATCAAACGAATAACAAATTTACTCATGTTAGTGATTTAACAGATATGTTAATGATCTTTAAGAACCAAATACGTAGTCATGTTTTGAAGTAAATAATCTGCATTATAAAACGATTGATGTTTTGATTTTTACGTAATTTAATATGACATGTTTGAGTACCTAGCGAATCTGTTACAATATGAAATAAAGGATTAAGACTTAAACTAAAGATAAATTTTTTAAATAGAAAATCGATGACAAATACCTTTAAAAATAAAGAGCTTTCTTTTCGAAACATACAACTTCTAGATAAAAGCGAAATAGTAATACTGTAATTATGATTAACACCAGATTTACGGACTGAGCCAATTTGACTCATTTAAAATTATATTGCTAAATATATATATATATATATATATATATATATATATATATATATATATATA